>MJUU01000664.1:16035-44705 GCA_002080025.1 Modiolus philippinarum
AAGGAGATGGGGATAATCATGTTCTTATATATTTAGAATATTGTTAAGCACTCAAGAAATAATTACAATAATCAAACCAATAGATAGACTAATTTAGACTACCGCAATTTGACTTCACCAATGTGAAGGTAATAAAACAGGTGTTATAAATGTAATTACATAGAGTTATTCATTATAGATTAGGAAGGTTTAGAGCTTGCAAGATTTAAAAGAGATAATTTAGATATACTGACTTATACTTTTATACTATTATGGAACCCGAGGCTTTAAAAATGCATTTTAAAAATTTTTTGGTTGGTTTGGGAGTGTTGGGGTGTGGGGTGATTTCCCGGTTTGATCATCACAAGATCCGGAAGGCAAGGACATAATTTGTGTACATATTACGTTTTTTGATAACTTATTCTACACAAAATTTTAAAAATATTTCCAAAATGTGGTTTGAAACCCAAAACGCCATTTCTATCCTCTGATTTTTATACTTGTTTTTTTTTTTATTAAAGTAATGATTACACCCCTTATTCTATTATTGCTTTGTGTGTATCTGAATTATACTGAATAGTCAATTTATTGTTTGAAAATAGTATAATACTGGCTTTTTAGTGATTGACATCTTTCATATTTTACAGATAATTACTTTACAATCTAAATGAAATGCCTCAAGCAGTTTTAAGTTATTAACCCTAACATGTAATAGATAATCCTTTAGTAAGAACAATAGATAATCCTTTAGTAAGAACATGATTTCTAAGTTCTTCACAAATAAAATAGCGAAAATCCTGTTATCTGATTGGTCGAGAGTACTGAACTATATTCTAGTGTTCATTGTTATCCATTTTAGCTATATTATGTCTTTACATTTAGCGTCTATAAATGCAAATGGTTAGAGAAATATTAAAGAAAGAAAATGCTTTCTTGGATGGGTAAAAAAAAATGAATTTATATATGTTCAAAAAACACAATGTACGAATTTAGAAATTGAAACGATGGAAATGCAAAGGGGGTGGAGCTTGTTTTTGGACGTGCGGAACAAGTGAAAAGGGGGGCGTGGCAATACTACTTAGCAAACATATACCTGAGGTATCGATTTCCGATACCGTGACGGTCGAATACTAGTTTCAATCAGAAATCAAGAAAAAAATTAATCTATTTCTTTATAAAAACACAAAATTTCAATCGAGAATACAGATTTTGTATTTTTCATTGCAAAAACCTTAGACCAATTAAAAAAAATTATATCATTATTTGAATATTACAGATTACTTCAATCTGCAGGAAATTTGAAATTTATTTACAAGAAAGTATTATTTTGTTATTAATATGTGTTGTAAATCCCGGAATGAGCCTTGATTGCCGGGATAATTGTTAACAGGTAAATTTGAAATAATATAAATAAAAAAAATAAATAAATAAAAAAAAAAAAGAAATAGAAAGTTCTGTTTATTGAGATCTGTATACAAAGTCGGAAAATTTTGACGGCCCTATGTTTGATTGGTAACTTTTTTTTTCAAAATAAAGTTTGACGTTTGTGTTAAGCAATTACATGAAACTGCAACACCTTGGTATTGCAAAATCATTTGTGCAAGTTTTTTATGTGCAGTTTGAGGAAAAGTGTAACTCACTTGTGCAGTAATTATTTTGCCTGAAATTGATGAAAAATGGGAATTTTCAACATTTCAGATCTGTCCAAAGTTCACTGTTAAATCTTCATATATGCCAAATCTGGAGGATATAGCTGTAGATATGCCAATTAATTGTTCTAAGCAATACATTAGTTGTTTTAAAACATTGTTTAGAAAAACAAGAAGTGTTTGATGTGACTCTAAATACCGAAAATCTTACCCCTACCCGAACAAATTTTCCTGAAAATTGTTAATTTTTTGTCTATGTTCGCAAAGCATTAACTCAAACACGCGAAATGTGTGTTGAATATGACAATGTTGCATGAATTACATCACGATTAAGTAATTTAAGAGCCATTTGTTGACTTTAACTGAACAATGTGCCCGAAATTGGTGAAAAATGGGTTTTTTTCAATATTTCAGATTTGGCCAAAGTTCACCCGTTACATATGTCAAATCTGGAGGATATATCTACAGATATGCCAATTAATTGTTCTAAGCGATGCATGAGTTGTCTTATAACAGTGTTTAGAATATAAAAGGGTGTTAAATGTGACTCTGAATACAGAGAATCTTACCCCTATCCCAAAAATTTTCCCTAAAATTGTCAATTTTATGTCTATGTTCGCATAAAAATAACCAGAACAAGCAAAATGTGTGTTATATATGACAATGTTGCATGGATTACATCATGATTTAGTATTTTAACAGCCATTTGTTGATTTTAACTCAATATTTTGGTTTTAACTCAATATTTGGTCAAATTGATGAAAGATGGGAATTTTCAACATTTCAGATGCGTCCAAAGTTCATTGCTAAATCGTAATATATTTCAAATTTGGAGGATTTATGCGAGAAATGTCAATTCATTGTGTTAACCGATATATAAGTTATATAAAAACAATGTTTAGAAGATCAAGGAGTGTTCAATGTGACTTTAAATACCGAAAATCTTACCCCTTCTCCAACAAAATTTCCCTATAATAAGCAATTTTTTGCCTATGTTCGCATAAAAATATCCAAAACACGCAAAATCTGCATTGCACATAACAATGTTGCGTAAATTCTATCATGATTTGTCATTTTAAGCCCCCACTTCTCAGCTTAAACTCAATATGTATAGAATTGATGAAAAATTGGAATTTTCATCATTTCAGATTTGTCCAAAATTCACTTTAAAAAGTTATATGCGGCAAATCTGGAGGATTTATCTGCAGATATGCCAATTCATTGTTCTAACAGATATATAAGTTATATAAAAACAATGTTTAGAAAAAAAGGAGTGTTCAAGTGACTCTAAACGAAAATTTTACTCCTACCTCAAGAAAATGATGCTTAAAAATTACCAGAATATGCCATTTTGTATTTATAGATGAACAAAACATACAAATGTTTTACTTTCTTTTAAAACAATGCATTTTATATATCGCAATATGCAATTTTAACGCCAAATATGAGTTAGATTGTATATTTTGGGCGATTTTTGTGAAAAACGGGAATTTTCAGCATTTCGGAATTTGACAAAATTCAAAGTTGAATTGTTGTATAACTGCCCATAAACCACGTGCATGATCTTATTTGTGATATATGGTAGTCAATGTGTATTTTAGTGTTTGAAATGATATGCTATTGGACCTTTATACAATGTTTAAGCTTTTCAAGCTGAAAAAATGAAATAAATTGTGTTGAATATTTGTGATAAGGGTTAATATGTTTGTAATGTATGAGACTGTAGTTCGTCGAAAATGGTAAAAAAAAACTATATTTTCTAATAGCTTAAACATATAATGAAAGGATATTCAATCCACATCTTCAAGTTATATATCAATTTCATGAAGTATTTGCATCTCAAAGTCAAAATTGCAGAAATTCTTAAAAACGGAAAATTCCCATTTTGCATGCAATTTTGAGCAGAAGAGTCAAAAAGAGACCTCTGAAAAAGTTTAAATTTACCTAAACGATCTTCTGCATGTCAGATTTTGTGAAATACACACTAAAATTCCAATAAAAAAATATTTTTTTTTATCATTTAGAGCCTGAGTATTTCATATTTTCCCTTAATTTTTAGTAGGAGGGGTGCTAATTATGACATTTCTGAACCTACACCATTGTGTGCACACAATTTGTTGCGAACATATCATAAATCATTATTACATAGGCATTATTAAATATATACTCAGATTTTTACGACCATAATGTCAGATAGTCGAAATTGTGAAAATATCTAAAATTCTGAAAATGGTTTTATTTTCCAACATTGTATCACAACTGATAATTAAGTCATAAAAACTAGATCAAATGACTAGGGTTGTTTTTCTGAAAGGAATTGACAGCCTAAAATCGTCATTTTTGCAATTTTTTGCAGGGGAGGGGTACATTTTTTGTATCCCCAGATCATAAAAATGGCGTAAAGTGCCTAAACTTGAGTTCATTGTAAAGGATATTAAATTGGATTTAATTTGAACCAAATTTCAGTACATATTACTTATCATTAAACAATTATGGAGATTAAAAGGTGAAACTTAGGTAAATACGAAAATACAAGAATTTTTCGTAGTGTATATAAAAGTGGCCCTATACTGTCTATGCGTGCAGGTTATGTTCGTGTTAACATGTTTTATTTGGAAGAGGTGATATAGGAGGACTTAAAAATCGGCGTAGATGGGAAGTTGGGGGGGGGGCAGGGGTTTGACTGAAAGTGATTTCAGCCCATGGCCTAATGATATATGTTGATTAATCAAATGTTAACAGTGTGCAAAAGAGAAATTTAAATGTCGTTGCCAAATGCGGCCAGTTGCGGCCATCTTGCGTTTGGCGTTACTTCACAGAGCGAAAACGTGTAAATGGAAAATCAAGAAGTAGAAAATGGGAAAACACAAAATCGAGAAGGCGAAAACGCGGAAACGTGAAAGCGAAATAACGAAAACCTGAAATGAATTTCACTTCATGTTCTCGCCTTTTGGCTTTCTCGATTTCGCGATTTTGCGTTTTCGCTTTCTAGATTTCGGGTTTTTGCATTTTCTGGTTTTTGCATTTTCGCGTTTTTTTTGTTTTCGCGTTATTACCTTTTCGCGTTTTCGCCTTTTCGCATTTTCGAGTTTTTAATTTTCGGTATCTTTGCGTTTTTGCCTTTTCGCGTTTCCTCGTTATCGAATTTTCTTGTTTTCGTGTTTCTGCATTTTCGCGTTTTCATGTTTTCGCCTTTTGGAGTTTTCGTGTTTTCGCATTTTTGCGTTTTCGCGTTTTCCCGTTGTCGCTTTTCCGCCCTTTGCGCTTTCGCATTTTTGCCTTGTCGCCTTTTCACGTTTTCTTTTTTTGGTCTCGGAAGTAAAAATCTAATGCATGCGTCATTTGAATAAAAAATGTGGCCATCTCAAACTTTATACCTTCAATTGAAAACCAGTATGTGTTATGTTGTGACCAGATATTCAATAAACTTATGAACTGTATGAAGTTTTGAATTGAATTTATTCCGGTGTAATTACTATTTAGACCAACGTTTGTAGTTTGTATACGTGCTCAGACTTTCATATGTGAGATTCTCTCCAAACCGTATGTGTAATATAATTAGAAGATGAACTGATATTTTATAATAAGCAAGTTTAAATTGATGTGCATTGCTTTATCCGCGTCTTTTTAGAATATAATATAAGGTCAACTTGGTTTTTGTGTGAACAAGATCAAAGATCATGTCAAAATGGACAAATTTATCAATAAGATCGTGATTGTAAGGGTTTTTTTTCACTGACAGATTAATCTCTCCCTTTCTTCTTTTATGTTTACTTTATTTGCGTTATATTCAACACATGAACTATATCAGAAAGACAACATTCACGCGGCAGTTTGTTATAATTTTTGTCATTAAGCATGAGACGCATTATTTCAAACATATTTCATTGTATTTAAAAAAAATCACGCTCGTTTAAAATATTGATATAAACTGGGACTAATACAATAGTGCCAGATCTAAACAGCGGAAATTCTATAATTCTATAATGAACATGGTGCAACTAAGATCACGTGTTTTAAAACGACAAATTGCTTTTAATAATGTAAAACAGCGGCAATGTGCACTTCAAGTGCACTTCGCGAACACAACAACCGCGCCTGCTTTTTGTGTGCATGTTAAAATGGTCATAATTTGTTATATTGTTATAATTCTGGTTGATTAATTGCTCAATTTAGGCTTCTGTTCGCTGTTATATAATGCATTATCATACGAAGACCTCCCGAATAAAGGTATGTGTCCCTAATATTTTTTTTATCAGTAAAGGGTCTCATAATTGCATGGTCGCTTGAATTTTTGCAGCAGATTTATGATTGCATTGTAAAACATGAAATAGATTTTACCTTAATTTTTTTATACTACCCTTAAAAGCAACAGACCCGTCACCATTGCTTACCGATGCAGCCAATTGACCACTGTGTAAATCAATTGGCATCGATAAGAATTTATTGCAGACGACAGTGTATTATACCATTCACCATTTACCAAATCTGTAAAAACCACCTTTGACAGGTGAACCACATCCAATCTTCGGAAGGGTAAAATCCTATTAGTCGTTGAAGTAAAATCCTCAGAATATCTATATATACACACACACAACTTGTCTCTATATTTACTACACAGTATAAAATCTAAAAAGTTCCGAAACAATATATATTCTGCACAGTACAATCGTCAAAGTCTCTCCACACTATATGAATCTATATAAGTCAAATCCGGTTTAACTGGCATTTGCGGCTATGATGTAGCGCAAAACACATGCTTCTAGTGAGTCTATTCAATTCATGTTGGATTTTCTTTTCAATGAAGTGGAATTTTGAACTGTCAATGATAAGTTGTACGAGTGTGTTCTCACATTTCATTATTTCATATACTGTATTTTTATCAATTGTTTGTAGCAAACAGTCTTTGATCAATATAAAAAACTGTTTTCTTGTCAGTTGTAGCTTGGGACATTTGAGAATAAAGTGTTGTTGATTCTCGTCTTCCTCGCAGCATAGTTGGCATTTGGACGAGACTGTGTGTCTTGAGAATTTTGCCTTATCAGCTTGAAGCAAGTATACTCCACATAGAAGCTTAGATTTTATGCAAGCTCTAGTGACTTCAAACTTTTCAGTTCCACACGACTTCCATACTGCATGTACAGTTATATTGTTTCTGTTTCTGAGGTCAAAAAGAAATTTATATTAATTCAACACTAAAATCATGGATGTTGAATGTCTTATATTTTTGAAATTGAAGAAATGGATCTTTTCTTTCCTTTTTAATTAATTTTTATACATGTAGATTGTTGTCACAATAAATGCTTCCAGTTTTACAATAAATTTAAAATTAGAAAAAAAATAAATAAAAGCGATAGTGTAGTCCACACACTACTCACATATATATAGCGCATACAAGCAGTACAGAAGTAAACAAGTTGCTTTTTTTCAAAAAAGCAATACCTGAACTGGCTTACTGTTAATGTAGAAAGAAGGCAGAACAATTTTTTAAAAGTCCAACAGTGACCTTGACCTTTGACGATGGAAATCAATAGAGAGCAATTAATATAGGCTAATAATGTACAAGATTTGGTCAAAATCCAATGAAGGAGTTTCAGTGTAGAGTGTTCAGAAGAATATACAATTCCTGATGTTCAATCTAAAGTGTTCATAAGAATATACATTTCCTAAATTTCTAAGTCCCACTTTAACCTTGACCCTTAACATTTTACTTGAAAATCAATAGGGCACAACCTCTTGGTAATAATAGGTTAATGATGTACCATGTTTTCTTATGATCCAGTGAAAGATGTTCACTCTAGTGTGATTACAAGAAAATTTCAAAGTCCAACATTAACCTTGACCTGGGACCTTGAAAATCAAAAGGGAGCAATATCTTATTAATGTACCAGACTTGGTGAAAACCTATTGAAGGATGATCACACTAAAGTGTTCACAAGAATATACATTCCAAAGTCCAACAGTGTGCATTAACTTTTAATTGTATGAAACTAATTTCAAATATTAAACAAAAACTATAAAAAGTTGTAATTGCTATTGTCAACAGAAATTTTCTGTAATAAAAACTGTTAACATTCTGCTGCACCCCATTGGTGCCTTACATTTTAAGCTGAAAGGTAAGGAAAGGGATTTAAAAATTCTTACACGTTTTGAAATTTCTTAACCAAATATTTTCTCATCATGTAATTAAAATTTAACAGTATATTAACCCACATAAAGCCGATAGAAACCATATGTTATGATTATAACGCTAATCAACGTTGTCAATAAAACATTTACGTTTTATACCCAATCGTGACCCCAGTAAAAGTCTCTGTACACTCTGCAAACTTGTAAACACAGAACGCTGTCATTTTACGATTTAATTTAATAGCACACAATATTTAGAAAGTTGATAAAAAGATAAGAGATATTCTCTAATGATATGTCAAGTTTAAACTGGTTTTGACCCGTTAGATAAATTTTCTTTATTCAACGTATGTTGAATAAAGCCCCGTGNTTCTCGGTGTTTATCATCTATCATTAGAGAAAAAGATTACACCACTTTATCCCGATTATTACCATATTTTATCCACTCTCGATAGTTAAATTTTAAAATTTTAAAATGCTCGGCAAGCCTCGCAATTAAAATTTTAAAATTTAACTATCTCTAGTGGATAAAATATGGTAATGAACGGGATCTTGTGGTGTAATCTATATTTATTTATGTTGTAACATAAGCATAGTTTATTAAAGAAGCTATTTACTTAATTTTTATATATTTAAAATTCATTTTAAATGATAACCCACACACTTGAGATAATTAGATGAATATATTTTTAGTTTTTATCAGAATTTATAACACATGATAATCATGAATCTATTTTTAGTTCTTATCACATTTTAAAACGTCTGCAACATTAATGTTTTAGATGATATATGTATAAGTTTACAATCAAGAACTACCGAAGAGCCTATAATGATACATTTTATTTCTCAGAAGTCTTTTACACTTCTTATTTTTAGTTGCATATATATATTTGGAATGCACTTCCTACAATCGGGATAAGTTATAACTATGCACAGTATATGCAGTCTAAATTTTATGACGCCGTCGTCTGCAACGGAACAGACTGCTTTACTGACATGCGCCTTTCGTTTCTTTTCCCCATAGCATCCGGATATCATATTCCAAATCTCGCCAATACTATAAAGCCTGAACCTAATGGTTCAGGCAAAAAAAAAATAAATAAAAAAATAGAAAAAAAACATTAAAATTATTTCGTTGTATGCCTAACGAATTTATGATAGTACATCTTCACCCATCAACACCAATACAATGGTTTTAATCACATGGCCTAACCAACATGGGGAAAATATCGCGCGAGGACTAGTACATATGCGGAAAATACTACTCTAGGACTAGATTTAAGAAAAATACACAAATCTGTGTGTGTGTAATCGAAAGAGGTACGAAAATTTGTTTGTTTACACATCTAATGTAAAAAGTAAAGTGTACATTCTAAAGATAAATTAATTAGCTATCTGCTTCTTTTTTAGGAATTAAAATCGGCTGTGTACTTTTCAAGAACACGCACGAACCGATAACTCGCCCCACAAGATGAACATATTCTCGATTCAAGTAATGCGAAGTAAATATATATAAACATTAATTTAAGAAATTTCATAATTTTTGTATGGTCCTACATGCGTATCAGGACTGGTATCAAATATTGATGAAATTATAGACAATTTAATAGAGCGCTTAGCGAAAAAAACGAGTACATGCAAAAAATCCTAAGTTTGGACGAGAACATGCATGATTTCTAAAGAAGCAGACATTTTTTTCTAAAAGTGCGCACACTGAAAAAAGCTTTGTGGATAAGAAAATTTACAAATTGTATCAAAAGGTCAAATTAGAGAGCATACCAACATTCTAGTATCATGAGCTGTAGAAAAGAAAGTCAAAAGAAAGATCGAGTAAGATCAATATAATACATTATCATGGATCAAAATGGAGAAATTATTTCAATCAAGTTGCGATGTGTTTATGTGAAGTAGTTTTACGATCTGAAGAGCAACTAATAGTTACTGCAAATAATAACAAGAAGTAGAAAGAACAGTGTACTCGATTGATGGATGAGATTTTACGCAATGCAAACTAATTAATTGACCAATGTTTCTGTGAGAGTAAATATAGAATAATGGAAGTTTGTTTTTGATACAAGATATATTGGCGAACAATAATAGACGAGCCCCTTGCGGGCGAGTCCATTATTGGAGCCAATATTTCTTGTATCAAAAACAAAACTTCTATTATTCTTTTTATCGGTAATTAACTAAATCATTTAATAGAACAAATTTTGAAAATGAATGTTCATTTCAGCAAATCGTGAAATTGACTAGTATTGATTAGCAAAATAATTTGTATGATTCCTTAAGAGTCTCCATTAATGTATATTTCTTTGTTTCATTGATTCTGATTGACAAAGTAGGCGTGGCCTAAGATATTTTTTGCCAATATTTTTTCCTATTCGGGCAGTAGCAAATACTGAAAATTATTTGCTCTGTGAGATCAAAGGAAACTCGTACAAATTATCGATAAAAATAATACACGCTTACAGTCTGATGTTACATTTAATTTCAACCTTACCAGCAACTGCACTAAAATGTATGTCAATTCAGACATAAGTTTGTAATGGAAAATGTTGAGCACCCATTGGTTTTGAAAATTGGTCATCAGGTTCAATTGAAGGATTCATTCACCTTTGGACCTCTAGTAAGCCACGCCGCGGAAAGTGGTGCACCCTATACACCCCCGACAAGAGTAGACTTAGGCGTTTGATTACTGCAAACTGGTAAAAAATATTAAAGCGATTACTGCATTCCCCAATACATCTTACTACCGAAAATTGGAAACTTTAATATAGTACAATATTTATGTATATCAAATTAGATGAAGTAATTTTGACTATAAAATAACTTAACCCAGTCTTTAGTTTGTACGACAAAAACCGTATTATTAGCTAAACATTGAACAATGAAAGTATTGAATGTTCTAGAATCACATAAACCAAACATATGAGATGACTACATTTGCTGGGATCATCTGTATCATATATATTGTTGGATAGCATATATACATATATTTACAAAAATTTAGGCCTTCATTGTCCAGATTTTATATAGTTAGATGTATCGGGATCTGCAGTAATCACTTTCCTATGTTTACCCAGTTTGCAGTAACCGTCTACTCATGTCAGGGGGTGCTATACTAATCACTCTGTCCATCTGTCACACTTTTCTATGTTAAACGATAACTCAAGTATGCCTTAAAATATTCAAATGATTCTGTATATGCACACAATTATCATGATAAGCATCACTAAAGTGTGTTGTTTTTTTTTTCGTTTAAGCGATCTGACTTTGACTGGCGGGACTCAATGTGAAATGAATATTTTCTAGTTTTCAATTTGATTCTTCAGAAACGTACATGTACGGTCAACAAATAGAGTTTCTTTTGAAAGTACATTTTTGTTGATGAGCAAATCACACACTCTTAAGTACTGCTACTGTTAGCGTTTTCTATATTGGCTATTACTTTCAATATAATAAAACACGCAACGCTACTTTTTGTCATGTTCTAGTCCTCTGTGTATTTTTATTGCATGTCCTAATAGTCGTATAGTAATACTTTAATTTAACACAATATTATTAAGAAATCTGGATCAAAAATAATTCTATAGATCAAAAACAATAGTTCGACTGACTTTTCTAACCATAAATAAACATAGTTACCAGGATATACCAAATAAAGATGTTCCGTCCTACGAGCTGAAATCGTCCGCTTTGATGTAAATGATTAGACTGATCGGTTCGTTGATGTTTTAAAGATATAACGGTGTGTTCGATAAGGTAAATTGAAATTAAGATGGAGTAAGAAGGTGTATTTAGAATAGGCATACTTTTTTATATTTATTACATTAAGATTTAATTTATTTTTTATATTTAAGTGTAAAATTTCATGACAAACCGTAGATAACTTGCATGTACAGTCCTCTTTTTATTTATTTCCCTATGTTGGTTCTGCCATGTGTTAATACAGTACAGTGTCTGTAGTACATTCCTCACAAAAACTATGTTGCATTTTTATTTTTTAAAGATAATTGACCTTACTTTGGTCGTCTTTTTTAAATTTAAATAATATTTACGTCCTGTCATCAAAATACATTCGACTTCCTGGTGTAAATTCTTTATCACACCCAAATACATAGTACGTACAAATAATCATTCATCTTTTCTGTGCACTGTCAAGAAAGTTAACAGTCCTGTTATTTTTTAAATTTATCTGTTTTTGAGATATTTTGCAATTAATACATGTATGACAAATTGAAATATTTACAGTTTTAGCTTTAATGAGTATAGAAGTAGCACTGACGAAAGATTAAAATCTTGTGGATATAAAATGCTCTAAGTATCTTTGTACAAGAAAATAATATCTTTGGTATTTTTCAAGGATACCATATATCTCTGACTTTGACCGCCACAATGTCGTTATTTTTCATGATCACATTTTTAAATGTTTTAAAGTTAAAATGAAGGCTTCATAAATCTTTCTGGTTTGGTAATTTCCTCTGATGGCACAGGATTTGGTTTATCTTATATTTGATCTTAACGTATGCATCATAATTTACGAGTAACTATTAGCCTTGAACTTTGTTTTTAAAAATCATTATGAAATTAACATTTGTACAAAAATTATAACCAAATAGTAATTTTATGACAGCGTCTTGCTAGTGTTGTTTTTTTTTTGCCTTTTATGATGTTTTTTTATTCTGTTATTTATCATTGTAGATCACATTTTATTTCCATGCGCCAGCTTTTTTAATCGGTTTGCTTTTCAAAATTAACAAACATTGACTTATTTAAAATGATTGCCCCGTGCCATAGCAACCAAACACCAATCAAATAAAATCAAGTTTTTTTCACATCACACTTAAAAGTTTAGGTCGTATAAATAGTATCAAGTAAATCTTAGACCATGCATGCCATACCCCTATATAAAATTGCAAGTGGTTACAGAGTAAGTGAGAATCGAACAGAGATGGGTATACAAGTCTTAAATAATTGTACTGTTCTATTGAAGAGTGAGTTCAGACCGTCTTTGACATGGAAAGTAAAAGGAAACTGAAACGAGAACTTACACATTTGTGATTTTGTTAAGCATCTACATGTTGACAATTCTACTATCTAATATTTGTTTGTCTTGACACTGCTTTTAGGTTTACACTTTTCATAAAAAAATAACAGAATCATGGTGACTTCAAGAATCTGTTACTGTTTTGACCACGTGGTGATTGAAATTCTTCACCACGTACATTATCTCTATATCCATTCACTCTACACTATGTAGAGGTGTTTTTTTTCAATAAGACACACTTTTATTACTGGAATTTTATTGTCGATTTAATAATTGGATTTTTCAACAATGTATACCACACTTCCTCAGGATAAACTAAAATTGCGAATACAATGCCTTTGATAATTCAAAAAAAAAAAAAAAAAAAAAAAAAAAAAAAANCACAGGTTCTAAATTTTATTTTATTTTCCGAAAACCCATTTAAGAAGGAAACATAATTAGAAAACAGATATGCAGTATGCTTGATATTCATATTGAATATGTCTTTGTCACATTTTGAGGTGTTATTTATCATCATTAAGTTGGTATACCAATAGGAAAGAATTGTGCTCCTCTTTTAATTTTTGTTAATACATTTCAGGGACTCGTAAAGGTACATAAAATAAAAGATCCTTAAATCTAATTTAAAAATGCGCTGATAATGTTCTTTTCATTGATAACGCACCTTTTGCTAAATGGATTCAAAAATATCTCCTCAAGAAAAAGCAATCAGGAAATCAAAAGAAACTTTAAGATCTACATGTTTTTGGGCATACATCTTGATTTGGAAGACAGTTGTCATTTCAGTACTAAAATTTAGGACTAAAGGTACGACTCAATTTCAAAATTGTTAATTTCTGTTATTGCTCCTTGAAACACGTGTTTAGTGTACAGAAAAACAAAATTTACTGTTTTGTCTCACTACAAAACCATGAAGTCTGAAACGGGCACTTTTTGAATGGCAAAAGTACTCGAACTTTTCTTAACGTCAAAAAAGTTGTCGCGACCAAAGTCTGAGTGAGTTTTTTACTGAATGAATCCCGACCTGTTTCTTCTATTCTTAATCTTCAATTCTAATATTGGAACAATGGAAACCATGACGACTAGCCATATGAAAATCTCCAAATAACATAATGAGCGACTTCGCCACAGTCTTTAACCTGAAACTGACGACTTACAATACGTTTTGTGCACAAAAACGTCAGTAAATCTAAAGTAATGGCTCTCATTATCGTGTACACTATAGGTCCGCTCAGACCATGAAATGTCATATTAGAATCGAAATAATTCATGTTCGCCGGTGGTTTGTAGTCGATTTACATATGGGTGTCCATTATTTTCGTTTATTTTACCCCTCGCTCCGCTAAGCTACGCCCTGGGTAAAATATTAACGAAAATAATGGCCACCCATATGTAAATCTCCAACACACCACCGGCGCCTATGAATTATTTCTTAAATAAAGAGTCTCGACCTGCAACGTTGAAGACAAAAAATATGGATGATGGTAATAAGAAAATTACCGAACACAATTGTCAAGAGCTAAAATCTATAGGGCAATAGACCAAGCATGATATTAACTTTGTAGGGTACTTTGTTGGTAAAGCTGTAACCCACGAAGAGGTTAATGATAACAGCTTGTATTGTAATGAAGATATTGATTTGAAAAAAAAAGTCTTGACCTGTCTCGACCACAAGGAACCTTGTTTAGAAAGTCTCGACCTGTATCAACTTGTCTGATCTAGTACTGGAAGAATCTCGACCTGCCTAAAACTGACTGGACCATTCTAAAAGAGTTTTTGACATGTGTTAAAAGAAGAAAAGGTAACATGAAAGGGTTTTAACGTTCAAAAGTGAGAAAAAAATAACAAGAAACTCTTAAACTGTATTTATAAATGAACAATGAAAGGATATGGAGTAAATGTATGTGAGACAAATTCTCTACAAGCACATATTGGATCTGAGCAATGCAACAACGCTTTTATTGATGTTCTTCATTGTAAGTTGAAGATGGTCCTAGCACCGGATTTCATTGCTAGCTGTCGAACAACGCTAAATGCGGCCCATTTCTGCCTCATTTTTAAAAATCAATAGAAACTTCCATATGTTTAAAAAATAATTCTAAAAAGGTTCAAAGTCTGTATTTTGAATAATAAAAATCCTAAGCTACATGCATATAGAAATTGTTCTGTAAATAAATATGAATAATTCTATGCTCAAAAATAATATCAAACAAATAGTTTCTTTTTTTCAAGTAAAACCTTAAATCTCTTCATATCTGGGATAGGTCGAGAGCAGTTCAGTTAATTACAGGCTGAATCAAACATTTTATCCTTCAGTGGACGTCTTGTAGTTCATGCCTTCTCGATCTTTTGGAAATTTTTTGATTATGGCTTCCCATATGATTTGATTTTGATTCTGCTATTGAGAGATTACAGCATAACACAATTTACTGTTTATTATGCAATTTGGGTATCTTTGTGTTATGAAGAGTTATATCTTAAGGGTTGTATGTTTCACAATAAGATTTGTTGCGCAACAGCTAACACTAATTATTTTAACGTTAAGCATAGTTACCGTCATAATGATCAGGGCTTCAAGAATAAGTCTGTCCCATACTATTGTCCAAAAATGTCATTCATAAATATCAGGACCATGTTGAAAAAATTAAAGTTTATGTCAAAAATGTGATTCATGATATTGTTTTACTAAGTATTTGGATTGTTGTTGAGTTGTAACCGGACACTACTGCAACGGAAAAAGAGGTGTAGCGCGCCATAAATCCAGCTTTACTCATAATTTCCTGTATACCAGGTTGCGGTTTGCAATTTGTATGGTCTTTTGGCGAAATCTTGTTTTTTTCCTTGAATTTGGGCTCATGACAATACTGTTCGGTATTTGGGCTATTATTCTCATGTGTATGAACGCTTTATATCTTGCAATAATATATTGTGATGTCTGAATAAGATAATAAACGTGGCGTGGGACTCGGATGACACCACGATACGCTGAAAACGGTTTTAAATGGCTGTAAAGAATGAAACGTGTTGATGCTTCAAGAACGCTCAACCTAAAAACAAGTACACATTTTTCGGACGTGTACATTACACTACCCCCTTTTTATTCTGAAATGTTCAAGGTTAATTCACATAAATTGCAAAAATTAAATGTTCACTATGACAAAAGTTTAACACAATTTAATGTCCATGTCACGCCAAGTTTTAAATTTGGCAAATTCAGTGGTCTTCATCATAGCGTATAGGTTTTTTAATTCTCCTTCCATAGCGACTCTTTGGCGAATTTCCAAAGTGTCCTCGACTCACTCTGATCATCAATGTCGTAAATTTCCTCGACAGTTTTTGACTGAATACTTCGCGATTCCACTTTGTAATATGTTTCCTCGACTCACTTGTATTCTCGATATCAAATTCTGGTCTCGCGTCATTCATACCGACTACGACCCGAATTTGGAACCTATGTACTCGTTTCAGGAGGTTCACTCTTTTGGTCAATGTTCGTCCAATCTGGTGTCTCCTGGTTTTTCACACTTTTATTCTTCGCTGTCTTCGTTCGTCTCCCCTGCTTTGAATTTTCTTCTTTCACGAGCTATCCACTTTGGGAATGACTCAAGAACTGTCATGGTTGAATGTTGTAGTTGTTTTATGATTACTGACATCATACAACATACAGCACTGACCCGTAACGCTTGATCACGACAAAGGACCTTTCCACATGTGGTTGTAATTTTGGACTCTTCCCTTTTGTTTTCGCTGACTCGATGACATAAACAAGATCCCCTGGTTCATAGACTTGTTCGTTTTTCCTCAGATCATGTTATCTCTATTGGTATTCGGCAGCTCTATAAGCTATTACATAGCAAACTCGTGGTTGTTCTGCAATGAGTCCGTCAGCTTGCAGATGTAGTCTTCATAGCCCCATGAAGATCTTTCCTGGAGTCCAAATATAATAAGTGCCGGTTTTGATTTTTTCTCATTGAACGCTCCCGACATGCGTTGCTTCAATGACATATTTTAGCTGCGATCGATGTTGCTCAATTTTTTTTGTCAAGAATACCGCTTAAGTGCGAGCTAGGGCCTTCTTGATCTTGCTTGAGGAGTGAATATTGTTTTTGTTGTAGACCCTCAGGTGACATTAAGATGTAGACAGGAATAAAAGCCCTGTCCTTGATAAACTGGAGTTTTCTATGTATTGTGTGCGCTTTTTACATTCACTCCATATCCTTTCATTTTTTTCTATTCCCTTCCCAGCATAAGACGGTTTGGTGTCAAGCCGGTACTGTTGTGAGGGGTTTTTCGGTAAGCATCGGTTAGTAGGTACAAATGCTCATCCCATTTGTTCTTACTTTTGCTTACGAAACAAGCAGGGTCCTGTTGAAGCGCTCGACAAGATGAACTTGGATGATAAGGCTTTGTTCTTGTTTTTGGCCATCCTAGAAGCTGTCCAAGTCGCTCCATTAGATAAAAGTCAAAATTCCTTCCTTGGTCCAAGTGGACTTCAAGGGGTATGCCAAATCGTGAGAAGAATTCCTTAACAATTGTGTCAGCTACAGTTTCAGCAGTTTTGTCTACAAGGGGGTATGCTATCTTTCATGATTAGCTGTTGAAAACAAAACCAGTAATGTCTTAGTGCTGGACATTCACTTTCTTAACCCTTGCGTTCTGGTGGTTCATTTGTTATTCATTCTACCAATTTTTTGGTTACTAAATCCTTCCTTTGTTCCTCACACAAATCATAATGAGAGTAACCATCAATCCACGGACGTTTGTTTTCGTTTTTATCAGATGCTTCCATCCTTCTTACCGCAATTGGTACAACGTCATCCACGTTAGCCTCAAATTTTTCCACTGACTGTGGAGTTTCCTACAATGTGAGCATCCTTTGCATGGTTACGTATTCAGATCAAATCCAGCTGTATAACAAATGCAGGTCTTACTTGTCTCTGGGTATCTTGACAATGCATCTGCATTATTGTGGTCTTTTCCATTTCTGCGTTGAAAGAGGATATCAAACTGAATTTTTCAAGTTACCTGGCTAATTGTCCTTGGGGCTCTTGAATCGAGTAAACTGTGAGTAAACTATGGTCAGTCCTGAAGCTGAATCTTCTCCCCAAGAGATAGTGTTTAAACTTTTCTGTAAAGCTGACAATCGTCAGTAGCTCCTTCCTCGTGACACAGCTCTTCTGTTGTGCTGGACTAAGGCGTCTACTCGCAAAGCTGATAACCCTTTCAACTTCTTGCTGCAACTGTGACAAAACCGCACCTATAGAGGAATTGGAAGCATTGGCATCAGGATAAAGGTCTGTTCGGGTAGAAGGTATGCCAATATTGGTGTTGATTTCAAGTGGGTTTTCAATAATTCGAAAGCTTTTTGCTGATCAAGTTTCCATTCAAATTTCGTACCTTTAGCGAAAGGTCTGTACAAGGGATCTGCAATGTCGGCATACCTTGGTATAAACCTTCTGTAATAATTTGTCAGGCCTAAATACGTTTGAAGTTCTTTTACACTGCGGGAAATGGCCAATCTCTGATTAAACTGGTAAGACTGGCATTGGGTAAAATTCCTTCAGAGCTAACATAATGGCATAGGAAAAGAACCCGTGTCTGAAAAAACTTACACTTTGTTGGCTTCAGTTTGAGATGATGTTCTCGAAATCTGTTAAAAACTTGCGGGAGATGTCTAATATGTGTCTCAAAATCTGGGCTTCCTATAATCACATCATTCAAGTAAATGAGAACCGTTTCCCATGAGGGCCTCTTTGGAATGCCCCAGTCGCACCGCATAGCCCAAATGGCATTCTTGTGTATTAAAATAATCCGAAGCGTGTTGTGAATTCCATTTAACATTGATCTTCTGGGGCAACCTCTATTTGGTGATACTTGCTCCAGTAAGTGTGTCAAGTCATTCGTCGATATTTGGAAGAGGGTTCGAATCATTTCTTGAGATTGCATTCACTTTTCTGCAATTAATACACCATCTGTTCCCATTGTCTTTCTTCCGTACCAGAACAACTGGATACACCCATTCCGACTTTGATGGTACCACAGCTCCCATTTCAGCAACTCATCTAGATGTTCGTTCTCTTCATCTTGAGATCCAAATGGCGNGGGGGGGGGGGGGGGGGGGGGGGGGGGTTGTGGTAATTGGCGAATTGCCTTTGAGTCGTCAGTGTCCATGCTGTTTTTGATACATGAGAAACAGCTCTTCATCATTCATAGCAAAAATATCTTGCAATTGCAATAGCAGTCTACAGATTTCTTCTTTATGATTTGGAGTAACTTTGTCATCTATTGAATTCAAAATAGGTCTCAAAAGCTTGGGCTGTGACTCTGGTCGATTTTTTTCATCTGTTATGTTTTCTCTATGTGGTCTTCACCACATGCTTCATCAACGATTCCAAATACAACAAGCTTGCCTAAATGTATTTCAGACGGCAAAGTTATCTTTTGGAGTGTCGGAGTCACAGTTCTAATTGGAATCTTCTCTATCGTTGGAACAAGAACTGACCCTTTGTGGCTACCAGTCTTGGAAGGTGCAAGACCTAATACGCCAATGATGTCATTCTTGGGACAGTCAACTTTTCCAACAACATTTGTCTCACTCATATGATTGATCTAGTTTTGTCTCTTTAGCTATTTAAACTCTGGACACATATTAATCTATAGCTTTGCCGTATCTACCAGGGATAAGTTCATTATCTATTTTAAGATCACCCTAACTTGCAATTATAACTCCATCTAGTTCTTTCAATAAGTCCATTCCGATCAAGATTTTGTCCCCTATTGTCGTTATGCAGACCGGTCATTCGACTTCTGTTTTCCTAGTTTCAATTTGGTAGACATATTCATGCAATAAAAGGGACAACCGGAAACACCTACAATGGCTGAAATTTTTAATTACATGCCACAATCTGCTAGGGAAATACACAGGAAAAACATAAATAAGACAAAAGACAAACGTAAACAACTATAGGAACTCGGGACAGCCGGACTCGGTACCGGCACTAGCAAAAGCTAGCGGTAGGGTTAAACCGGTTTATGGACACCCAAACCTCCCCTTTATCTGTCCCGTTTCCCTATAGTATAGTAAACATACGAATAAAACCTAATACAGGTAGACTACTAACTCCATGACCACAATCTTGAAACAATCATATCTGCTTCAGTCTCCTTACCACTTTCGGCATTAAATAAACGGTCTTTTCTCCAGTGTTGACTTTCAAGCCAACAAACTCTGCAAATTGATTCGAGAGAACAGTAACATTAGCTCCGGTATCTATTGCGGCCTCTACTTTAGTACCATTTACTTCAATGGGTACAAGGAGTCTTTGGTTTTGATACTTTCCGAGTTTTCGAGTTTCTTTTGACTTTTGCAATATCTCATGTTGTAAACTCGGATTCTCCAACTTTCGAAGCGGGTATGTAAGTAGTTTAATATTCTCTGAATCGTCCTTTTGATCTTCAGGATCTTCATTCTCGTCTTTCCTTGTGACTCTCCTTGATCTCTGTTTTGAAACTAGAGTCTCTACCAAGCGTTACTTTAAAGTTATGTTGTAACTGTACAACAATGTCTTAGGCTGCAGCAACTGTTTTTGATTGGCAATTAAGTGCCTCGTAAGCAATTTTAGAGTTCATGTGTCCTTTCAAAAAATGTTCTGTTGCCAGCTCTTCTAGGAGTTCTATATTTATGGTCGGATATGCCCGGTCAACAAGCCGCCTTACTTCTTCAGATAATTCTTTTGATTATACTGCCTTATAACCGCCAACTTCTTTCGTGCAGTTGTAAGTGGTTCTTTTCTTTTAAATCTATGTTCCATGTGTCACGATAAAGCCTCAAAATTATCATGATCTTGCTTGGGCAGTGTCGATAAAAATTTACTTGCCTGTCCTCGTAGACATTCTATATATCTGTCTAACTTCTCTTAGTCATTGCATTCATTTCTTTTAGATGCTCTGTTAAATTGGATTATAAACCCTTCATAGTCATTCTTTCCATCAAATGTGGGTACTTTCTGATGAGGCACGTCATCCTTCATTCAAGACAAGTTTGAGGTGTTTGCAGCTCCGCTAAAAGAATGTCTTGTATTTTGATCTGTAGAGTGTATCCTAGATTCCTACCCTTGGATTGTACTTAAAAGGGGGCAAAATTATCCGGTCATTCTGTATTCAGAGGTGTTAATGACATTGGTGTAGTGATGTTCGAAGATGACCTGGGATTGTTCCTTCGACCAGTCTGTGAACCCAAACCTCGTCTTAATTTCTTTTGGCTCACTGGTTGATGATCAGTTCGCAAATTGTCACTTACGCTTAAATATGGTCTTGGACTGTAACCTCGACACATCTCAAAGTTTAAGACGGTACACCATTTTCGTTCTTTTCATTGTTTTCCGATTCTGGAAATGGGATTCGGTTCATACTTTTTGGTTTTGCATTTTTCAGTTTCAATGGACTTCGGTGTTTAAATACAGTTTTGTTGATTTCCTCTAATATTCGGCTTTGGCTGTAAAATAACTAAGAGTTGTTAACATTCATTTGTTCTTTTTTTTTGGTGAATGATATTTAGCGTTGGAACATGTCTAGTTGTTCGACGGGGTTCCAACATTCCTTGTTCTTGCTTCGGTATTCGTTTGCCGATGTATTCCTATCTTTTCAACATTTAACATTTTGATATTTATTTGGTCGCTCTGATGTGGTTATTTAGTTAAATATTTCATCTTCGAATTCGTTCGCTCTCTTGCCCATCAAAACATACATCGGTTCATACATCAGTTGTATCTTCGCTATCCTTACTATTCATTTTTCTTTATTCTAATTTATTGAAAGGCTTCGATTTCTGGTAGTTCCACATGGATAGAAAATGTATCTGTATCTTGCCAACACACTTAACAAACGTCAAGTTGTCCTTGTCTGTAAACAGTCTTTTAATAAATAAAAAATAATGTTCTGTCCGTTGTTTGACCCAGATTTTATAATAACAGTCTGAAAACGTAGTGCATTTCTACCAAGTTTGTTATTCAACTCCTCAATTTTGAATTTAAAAAAGCTTCTTCGTCTTTCACAGAATTATCAGCTTTGTCACATTTCTCAGGCCTTTTATATGATCATTTTTTTATAGGTAGGCACAGAATACGGTGGAATTGTAATATATTTAATTGTTTCTTGTTTTTGAAAAACTAAGCTTTTTATCCTGTTGTACTTGTGAATTACTTCATTCTCAGTTGCCTTGTCATTATATGTCAATGTAACCTTTAGACCTCGATATTTTCTCTGTGACGTCTAGTATCTTACATTACATAAACTACTATTGGTTTCTATATTGAGTAATCAAAGTATCAATTCGTTCAATAACGTTGTCAACAGCTGTTTTTGTTCTCCAATCCTTGTGACAAAGAAATTTCAATGGTAATTCGTTGTTCTTGTCCTTGTTGACTGTTTCGAGCTTTGATCCCTGGTTGTCAAAAAGAAGAACTGCAAATTTGTCACTGTCTCGTTCTAGGATGGCTAGTGGATAGGCCCTCAGGTATTTTGTAAAAGCAGTTTCACTCATATGTTAACAACTTAAAAGTTACTCTGCAAAATTCGGAAAAATGAAAATATTATACTGACGGGGTTCTGGTTCTGGAATGCCCAATCATCGGCAGACGGCCCTAATCCTGTTTAATGAAAACACTTTCCTGTCGAATAAACAAGAGAAAACCACTTCTGCCAGTGTGATGCATAAATCTTATAATAAACGTGGATTGGGATTCAGAGGGCACCCCGATACGCTGAAAAGTCTTCTAAATGGCTGTAAAGAATGAAACGTGTTGATGTTTCAAGAACTTTACTAAGAACGCTCAACCTAAAAACAAGTACACATATTCTAGACATGTACATTACAATATGTTTTGAATTACTTTGCTGCGTTTGTGTCCTTAGTACTGTATTTTTCCTATTTCGATTTTTGATAAAGAATACTCCTTTCTGTAATTTTTTGGATTATGGCTTTCCGTATCATTTGATTCTAACGCCGCGAATGAGAGGTTACTCCTTGACAAACGTGTACAGAATAGCAAAGACCACTGGTCGATTCCATTGCTGGTGCACTAGAGGTTACCGAGGGTAATCACTAACCTAGTAGTCACACCTGTCTTGCGTTTACAAGAAATTTACTTTTATCCTTAAATTCTAAACCCTCAAAATACCAGAGGATTCATTCTGTGTGGTATACTTTGTGGATATCCCAAGAACTAGCTTTTGCCCCTCTGTTTCTACATTATTTCAAATTCTTTCGAACAAATTTTGCATTATGGATTTCCATATTCTTTGATTCTTATCCAGTTAATGAAAGGTTACTTCTTGAAACACATATACAGCATAACAAATTCAATGTTTATTATGCAATTTGGATTTTTTTGTATTTTGAAACCACTCTGTTCATGCAACTGCTGATGGACGAGAGGTCACCTAGGCTATGAACAAACCCAGTAGTCAGATGTTTCTGACAGGAAAATTTTACCTCGGGTTTCAAAGAAATTTTAACCCACAAAATACTGAGGCTTCATTCCATGTATAACGCTCGGTGGATATCCTTGGTACTGGATTTGCCTCTAATACGATATATTTGGAAATGAGTTCTTCCACCTGACAATCTTTCCACGTTACTTGATTCTAATGCTGCTGATGAGCGTTTACTCCTAAAAATACGTGCACAGCATAACAAAATGTATTGTTTATTGTTCTGGTATTTTGTATTTTAGTGGTATTTCATTCATGATCAATTGAACTGAAAAAAGTAAGTAAACCAACATTTAAAGGGATTATTCAGTGATAAATAATCCTCTTAGAAAGATAGCATATTGATTTAGCAACATGCGACAAATCTGGATAGTTCCTGCCAATTGAAGGACACATTTGTTTTTCAAAACTTTTAACAGTTTGTATAATTATACACCAAGAGATCGTATTATAGTAAGGCTATGGCCAATGACACTCATACATTGCTAGATCCATATTGGATCAATAGGATTATTTCTCATACAAATAACAAAATACCAAAGTTACTGTAAATTTTGTTTAGATTTGATCCGCACTGAACAGACATAGATTGTCGAAATGACATATGCATACACTCAATTTACAATAACTTCGGTATTCTATTATTATTAGAGCGCACTGTATAAAATTAACATTTTCTTTCCTAACTTTAAAATAAAAAGAATTTACATTATTTTGCAGTTTCTTATTCGTTACGAATTAAGATGAGTGACAGTATCACAGGACTTCTTGACAGTAATATGACCGAGATCGAATGCTCTTTTCAGAAGGAAAACAAAGAAGTGATTGTCTCGTTAATCTTCCTTATTCAGAACAGAACAACACATGAGTTTAATCAGATTGCAGCGTTTCGACCTGATAGAGAATCCATTTTATTACCAAGTGGTCAATACCTGACAGGCCGGGTTATTCTTTCAACATTCACTTCATTGTCATCTTCTGCCTCTCTAACATTCAACAAACTGCAGTGTGGCGATGAATCTACTTATCAATGCAGAACGACATACTTCAACAATTATTTAGGGGTTGATGAAGAAACGAAATCAACGATCCTTCGCGTTACAGGTATTGTACAAATGAATGGTTGGAATAAAAAACAATAAATTGTCAATTATTTTGAATTAAATGTAAGTAAAAAGTCCAAATATTTATATGGATAGCATCAGATGGTAATTTACACACACACACAAAAAAAAAATCAAGCATGAAACAATTACCTCAGGTGGGTATGATTTTATTTGTTATAGTTCATGTCGTCTTTGAAGCTCCAGGAGACTACTATACATGTCAAATCCGGTAGTAAATGGGGGTAAAAACTAAATTATCGAACAAATATCCAAGAACCAAAGTCCATGAAGGAAAAAAGGGAAAAGAAGGTGTGAACATAGGTAAAATTGCCGACCGTAATTGTCCTGACAATTTAAAAAAAAAACATTTTAAAGAAAAAAATGGTTAAACCGGTCTTACGCTGCGACAAACCTCCCATTCCACTACGACTTTGTAATGTAGTAACTCAAAAGCAATTGCTATTTAAGGGCAGTAAAAAAGAACCGTTAATCAGAGTTCTGACCGAAACTTTAAATTTCTCCACAAGACACTGATATCTATTCAAAAAACCTTTTTTAATAATCGTATGAGGCGAAATATGTTTCAGTCTTGATTAATGAGGCGGTCACGGAAATAACTATGTCTAAAGATAACTATGAGAAAGTCTGTATAACTTGTAATAGCTCTCGCGTCACAAATCAACAATGAAACATTCAGTCAAATCCGACAGAAGAAACGACAATCACAAGCTTTTGGGGAAAAGATCTGTTGTCATCTGGGAAACAGATATTTCATAGCGGTCCACAAGATGTTGATGTCGACCGTAAAACATCTGGAGGGATGACTTCAAGTTGTGGGTAACAAACCCTTGTTTCAGTACCCATCGGGCTCTTTCAAGGAAGTAACTGTATCGGCAACATTACCTTGAATAGCGAATGAGCTTGGAGATGTAAACTCCGTATGCCGACACTGTTGGATTTTTCTACAAAGATGTTGCATACAGCTTAATTTGAAATCTACGTCTGTTGTCAATTTAAAGATGAAGGTCAAGAAATGAGGCCGATGTGGAAGTGTCTGTAGTATCCTAAATTTCGAGCTCTTTTGGATAGATCAGATGAAGAAAATCCCCAAAGCTATGGTTGTTAATAACTAAATACCGAAGTTACTGTGAATTTACTTTCTGCATATGCGCATTTCGACAACTTATGTCTCATCAGTGCAGATAAAATCTAAACATTTGGAAGACCAGAAACTCAAGATGTTTAAAAACTGATAGAGAACAAATAACCGATATGATCTTAATGTAAAGCCAAAATCAGCTAAGGACAGAGCTTTGCATGAGGGAGATACTCCTTAGTTTTCAACAAAATTTACAAAAAATTAGATATTGTAAGGTTCCAAATATAATTGGTTTTCGGGTCAGCACCGAAGTACTGACTACTGGGCTGGTGAATACCCTCGGGGACTAACAGTCCACCAGCAGTGGCATCGACCCAGTGGTAACAAATAACTAAATACCGAAGTTACTGTGAATTAAGTGACAAAATATCATCTATAGAACGGAAGCTAAAATTTAAGGATTGGGCCAGTTTTTTTTTATCTTTATGTTGAAGAGACCCTTCGATTAATTCAGCCTCATAAGAGTTGAGAAACAGATCGGCTAGGAGAGGTTCAAAGTTTGTGTCCATTGAAATTCCGATAGTCTGTTAAAAACAAGTCCTCCAAACTAAACAAATATATATAAAGAATAGTAAGTCTGCCAAATAAGCATTGAGCAAAAAGAAATATTTTTAAAATATCAGTCAAAATAAACTGCCTGGTTCACGATCAATTATCAACTTACGACCAAATCGCTACAACTCCGTTGAAATTCGGGAATAAAAGGTTTGCAAATTTTACCTTTGATTTAAAATTTAGCGACAAGAAAAGGTGTATTGTTAAAATAAAAGTGCCAAACGTTTAACGAAACAATTGTCAAATCAATTATGAGACATATGAAAGCAAGTGCTTAAAACACGAATTTTGATGACTTATTGTACCATGTTTGTAAACTGGCGTCCTGACTTAAGTTTGAATTTCAAGGCATGCATTGTTATATGATGAAATACAATTTTACATGCATTTTGTTTTCGTAGTATTGGGTTTAGAGAAAAAAAAAATAATTCGAAAATATTTGAACCATAGCAGACCTGGGATAATGTATCATTACACCGGACTTTTCACTTGCGGTGTGACGGGAGTCACATGAGAAGCAGATCATGCTTACCCTTCAGGAGTACCCGATGACACTCCTGTTTTTCAGGGGTTCTCACTGTTAGTGCTTTATTTTTCGTTGCGTTTGTATTATGTTCTGCTTCTTACGTCTGTGTCGTTTACGTTTTTTGTCTGTATGTGATCATTAAACTTTTCGTGATTTATGATTTTGGTTCTTGCTTCGGTATTCATTAGGAAATTTATTCAAAGAGTAAGGTTATTTCAAACATCACCAATTTTAACTTCAAAGGGACCATCAGTTAAAATGATGACAGACATTTTTCAGACAGTTTAGATGTTGATATGCATTTTTATGAATTAAATTCTACGGGGCTTTTTGGTAATTTCAATTCGTTAAATAATCGACGTTTTAAATATCCGCCGCCCTACTTGCTTCACGTTCTGCAACTCACCTCATGGCACAATTCAATCATATTCAGGGTATAAATCCTTTTTAAAATTATTTGCAGTCAAACCGTCAGTACCAATACTTGAATACGACTCAAAAGCAGTGGAAGAAGGAGAATACATCTCTTTTCTATGTTACGGTCATATTGGAAGGCCACCAGCTTCTTTTATCTGGGAAAAGAGTCACAATGGTATTTAATCTCACACCTACAGAAATGCAGCTACAGAAAACACATTTCTACCAGGTTCATGTTCGTATCATGGAAGTAGTAACCTTACTATAAAAGTTACAGATTTGGATAATGATGCACAAATGAGATGTTTGGTGAATCAATCCTGCGGTGGAGCTTTTACACATCCAGGTTCAACTTTAAATGTTAAATGTAAATAAAAATTCTAATAATTATTATAAAACATTAAGTCAAAGAGGTTTATCTCAAAGTAATAATAAACTACTAAAATATATTTGGTAATCATACATGTATTTGTAGAGACTTTGTATCATGTGCATTTCCTCCATATCCTTTCACTCGTTATGAAACTTTATTTGATTTCTGTTCAAACGAAGACATACTGTTTAGCTGTTATTTTCACGTTGTTCGCGTTTAATACGATAAGCGCAAAAATTTATACCATCGAATATATTTCACTGTATAAAAAGTAACATAATGACCTTAGATAAAACTCCGAAAATAGAAGACCCCGCGAATAAATCCAAGACTGAAAATCGCTAAAATTTCCCAACACAAATAAAAGGAACTACACGGTATACTACAAAGTATTTAAGTCTATGTTTTTTTAATTTAACATTTAATGCAAAAGAAGCCATGCAGTTCTATACTAAATATTATACTAAATATTTTTCATTTCATTTCATTTCTCTATTTCTTCACAAACATCAATTATGAGACATATGAAAGTAAGTGATTAAAACAGGAATTTTGATGCCTTATTGTACCATGTTTGTGTCGGATTATACAGGATGTCGGAATACTCAGGTTTCAAAAGCATTTAAAAGCTATCTATGGAACCAATAAATTTTGTTGGATTTGACAGGATGTTGGAATACTCAGGTGTCAAATTAGACAGGTTTCACTGTATTCGTTTTCATGGTTCATTTAATACTTTAAATGCCAATAACGATATGAAAAACTGCAATTATAGTGTTATTCATTGCTTGATTTGTCATAATTACCTATATATTTGCATTCCACGTTAATATTTTCTTCGTTTTTGATACATATAACTATAAACGGTATTTTTGTTCAAGAATTCATTAACCTTTATGTGTAGTGTAAAGAGTCCATCATTATATTTTATTTCATATTATATTTAATATTGTTTTGATTTCCTAAATAAACAATTATACAATAGGTTGTCTTTTGGGCAGTCACATGAGTTCTGTGGATTTCGGTCACATGGGTTATATTAATTGCCAAATATATAGAATTTAATGATACCTAATATTGATACTTTCTGATCAGGTAAATATAGGTAATATGGAGGGCTAAAGTTGAGGGCTAATTAGTATGGAGGGCTAAAGTTGATTTAAGACTTTTAATTTTATTAACTAACTAAATTTCTTTCAAATTCACCTCTGAAGTTAAACTATGTTGTTTGGGGGT
>MJUU01000666.1:0-14212 GCA_002080025.1 Modiolus philippinarum
GACCACATGAAACCAAATTACAAGCATCATCATGTGATAAATCTTGATGCGATAATGATGCAAGTTGCAGACCACTTAATTCAATATTAACAGCTGTTATAGGTCCCAAAGGACTAATCTTTGGCTAGCTTGCGCCTCAAGAAAAACATTGTGCCCCTAATGAAGTTTTACTTAAAAGATAAGATCAGAAATGAATCTTTCATAGAAAATTATTAATTATCCTATGAAAATTTATATAATGATACACTGAAGGGAGAAAACCTCAGTATTTTATCTAAATTTACTTGTACAAGTAAATAAATTTAATGCTGATTTTATTTACTTCTTTAAGTAAAAATAATTCACCTAAGCTGGTGAAAAGTTTTTACTTTATGCAGTGGGATCCCTGACTGGTATGAGATGGTTATAAAATATGTTAAAGAGAGAGCTATATGCTCAATGTCACTATGCATTCTCAAAAATGAGTTTGACCCTTGAAACAGTTTTTAGATGCAGCTTTAGTTTTCCTCAATGATTTGTGGTCATATTTATTAACATGAATATTAGTTCACTGATCGGTTCAAATATAACCATTTATCCTACAATGGTGATATTTACTAGACGAATACAACCAAACTAATATTTTTTTTCGTATTCATAGGCTAGACTGGTAACCAACTAGAAGTGGGAGCAGTCGCAAACGACAGCTAATACTCTCGCCCGCTGTCAAGAAATAATAACCCTAACATAATCTAAAGATGTATGAATGTGAAAGGTACATCCACTGAACAGTAAGATCATTGATGTGCAACTTATAGTAGCTCAGATATAAACAATAATGGAAACTTTAACCAAAGTCAGTCAAGTGTAAAATATAGGTCAAAGTGACCCAATTATAATCTGAGGCTGCAAGACTCTCGAAGGCGCATCAACTGACCACAGATGATTGATGTGACACATAGGGTACCTCATACATGAACATTAACGCAAACTTTAACCGGAGTCATTGAAGCATAAAATGTAGGTCAGGGTGACCCAATTATCATCTGAAGCAGCATCACTCTTCAAGACACATCCACTGACCAAAGATGATTGATGTGCAACAAATAGTATCTCAGATATGAACCTTAATGCAAACTTAAACCTGAGTCATTGAAGCGTAAAATGTAGGTCAGAGTGATCCAATTATCATCTGAAGCAGCATCACTCTCCAAGATGCATCGACTGACCAAAGATGATTGATGTGCCAAATGTAGTTTCTCTGATATGAATCTCAACGTAAACTTTAACCTGAATCATTGAAGCATAAAATGTAGGTCAGAGTGACCCAATCATCATCTGAAGCAGCATCACCCTCCAAGACGCATCCCCTGACCATAGATGATTGATATGCCACATTAAGTTTCTGAGATATGAAACTTAACACAAACTTTAACCTGAGTCATTGAAGCGTAAAATGTAGGTCAGAGTGACCCAATTATCATCTGAAGCAGCATCACTTTCCAAGACGCATCCACTGACCACAAATGATTGATGTGCCACATGTAGTTTCTCAGATATGACCCTTAACAAAAACTGAAACCTGAGTCATTGAAGTGTGAAATGTAGGTCAGAGTGACCAAAATATAATCTGAAGCAGCATCACTCTCCAAGATGCATCCACTGACCAAAGATGATTGATGTGCCACATGTAGTTTCTCAGATATGAACCTTAACGCAAACTTTAACCTGAGGTGGGACGAACGGACGGACACTTGGACGGACACTCCGACAGACGGACAGATGGACAGGCGAGATGCTATATCCCCTCCCCAACTCCGTTGGGCGAGGGGATAATAATAAAGGATTTTCAAATGAAGAAGAGACATGGCGGCTGATTTGAAAACCTCGATTACTTTGACGTCACCGTGCAAATTGTCCTATGATGTCCGGGATTATACCAAAATGGCCGAAGTTGTTCACTTTCGTTCTGGTCCCGCTTCATGATTGCAGGATAAAAACTCATATGTACATTGTTGGAAAATCTAAAATTTATTTGTACAAGCTGCAAAATAGGCGAGAAATGCTCGGTAAACCTCGCATTTCTACCTGTTTCTTAAACTTGTCAAATAAATATATTTTCAGAAAATGTGCATATATTGTATATTTCTTCTCTGACAAAAACAATTTTTACACAGACTGAGACAAAGCATTACCATAACAATACACACTATACCTTCAAACAATGGGTCATCATCAGATGTCGGGATGTCCATCTGATCATCCTGTTCTGACTGAGAACTTGTCTGTCTTCCTACTGATTCTGGAAACACATTACTATCCAGTGTGGACTCATAACTACCGGAACCAGTTGAACGAGACAGATATTCGACAGCTGGTTGATAAGGTACAGATTGTTGTTGTCTCCTGCTGACGGGGGGATTTCTGACATCGTATTGTGATTCTAGCTCTGCTGATAATCTATTCTGCTGATGTCCCGCTGAAGCTGACAAAAAACTCTGTTGGTGTCTGTCCTGATTTGATGATACATATGATACTGAAATATACAAACATGAGCAAACAATTGAAAGTTTAATTTATATTACAATATACGTAGGTTATAGAGCTAACATGGTGGGTTCAGCTACAAGTAAAAATCTATCTTATGGATTTTATTGTAATTGCTGATAATTTAAATATCAATGTAGATTTAAACAGTTTTATAGGGGTTCACACTGCTAGTGCTTTAGTTTTGTGGTGTTCTTGTTCATTTTTGTTTATTTGTTTTGTCTTTGTCATACTGTCTCAATTCGTGTTGCTGTGAATTGCCGTGATTTTGGATTTATGATTTTAGAATTTCCCCCTTTCCTCCGTCTTGCTTCGGTATTGGTTTACTGATGTATATTAGCTATATGAATGAATTTACATTCCCACCATCAAGTAATTTTACGAAGCTTCATTCCTATAACTCTGATATTCACCAAAAACTTAGTAGTAAGTCTTCCAGGGAAGACATGTGTCGTCTGGGAAATAGGCAAAAAAATGATTAGTCTCATACAAGATCCGTCAAACAGAAAGTGGGCATGCGACAGATCAAAAACACGGTAGGTCACCATACTGATACTCCATGCCAAATTGCAGAAGGCTGGGATATGTGGTTCCTGAGAAAAATGTGACACAAATTTTCAAGATGCAAAAAATATTCAAAGTTCCGTCAAAAAGGAAGTAGTCATACGAGAGATCCAAAACTCTGTTACACGGTATAGGCCACCATACTGATACTCCATGCCAAATTGCAGAAGGCTGGGATATGTGGTTCCTGAGAAAAATGTGACACAAATTTTCAAGATGCAAAAAATATTCTAAGTTACGTCAAACAAGAAGTAGTCATGCGAGAGATCTAAAACTCTCTTACACAGTATAGGTCACCATACTGATACTCCATGCCAAATTGCAGAAGGCTGGGAAATGTGGTTCCTGAGAAAAAAGTTACACAAATTTTCGAGATGCAAAAAAATATTCTAAGTTCCGTCAAACAGGAAGTAGTCATGCGAAAGATCCAAAACTCTCTTACAAGGTATAGGTCATCATACTGATACTCCATGACAAATTGCAGAAAGCTGGGATATGTGGTTTCTGAGAAAAATGAGACACAAATTTTCAAGACCCAAAAAATATTCTAAGTTCCGTCAGTCATGCGAGAGATCCAAAACTCTCTTACACGGTATAGGTCACCATACTGATACTCCATGCCAAATTGCAGAAGGCTGGGATATGTGGTTCCTGAGAAAAATGTGACAAATTTTTTTAGACGCCGACGGCAGACGACGGATAGTGATCCCTATATGTCGCCTCTGCATGAACGCAGGTGACACAATTACAGGTAATCAGTGTATAGCTTGATAAAATGCTAGTATGACTCCCATGATAGTGGTGTCCTCAACAAAAATGCACCCTAAGCTGCAAAATCTATTAACTGGATATGCTGGATGTGTTTGTTTGATCTCTTGCCAACTACAACACCTGTAGTTAATGTTTCAAGGATAGGTCATTACTTGTAATATAATAATAATCAACAAGACGATAGTTTGTGCATTTCATCATATATTCAAACAAAAATAAAATTGTCATTCAAGAAGATAGCGAATTCACATGTTAACAAGAGGCTCTCAAGAGCCTGCATCGCTCACCTTGGTCCTGCAGCACTTTAATTCCCAATTGATGGTCCATCTTTGGTGGTGTATATGTACATAAAAATCAGAAACTTTTTATAAAATTTAATTAAAATTGTTCAACCAGTTTCAGAGAAGATTTTTGAATGCAGTTTCCAAACTTAAGCGGCCTATGTTAATCTACATTCCCTGCTGGCAGCTATTTAACATAAAACTTTGAAGAGGGTCACATAAGGACTATCATATCAAAATTCTACTGAAATTGTTCAAGCAGTTTTAGAGGAGAAGATCTTTTTATGCATTTCCCACTGGGTCCAATGTTAAACTAAGTTTTGCTACTGGTGGCCATGTCGGAAGACGGAGCAGCACCAAAGTAAAAAGCTTGGTCAAATCTCACAAGTTTCATTTATGCAATGTTTAAATTGAATCCATTCAATGGTTTTCCATGATGTCTTTGTATGCAAGGGTCCAATTCATTGCTGGAAGCCATGTTGTATGACGGATCAGAACTGAAGTAACAACACTTGGTCAGCTTCTCATAAACAAAGTTTGGATTAAATCTATTAGGCAGTTCTCTAGAAGAAGATCTTTTGTTATATTAAGTTCACAGCTGGTGGCACTTGGTCAGCACCTGACAGGCATCATTCATGTCATGTTTGATTTAAATCCATTCAGCAGTTCTTTAGAAGATCTTTGTGTGCATTTCCCATAGGGTCCAATGCTGTCGGTCATGTAAGATGACAGATTGGCACCAAAGTAATAACACTTGGTCAGCACCTCATAAACATCATTCATGAAAAGTTTGGTTCAAATCCATTCAGTGGTTCTAAAGTAGAAGTTCTTTGTATGAATTTTCCCATTAGGTCAAATGGTAAACTAAGTTCCCATCTTGGAAGTTGTCGGAAAACTTGAATGTGTTCAATAAAATATAGTCCTTAACATGCTGAACATTTTTGCAATTTAAACTTGACCTCTATCTAAAAGCGTTTTTGAAATATAGGACAAAAAGTAAAAAATCACGAAAAATTTGACCAATAGAGGACCACAACTCATATATAGGTACTTGGATTTTCTTCAAAATATCCATGTGGGTAGATCTTAACATGCTGATAATTTTTGCAATTTAAACTTAACCTCTATCTGTTAAAGTTTTTTCAATAAAAAATAAAAAACATCAAAATTTTGAAAATTTTACGGAAAAAGGACAATAACTCTTAGACGGGTTGTCAGATTTTTTTCAAAATTTCAGCATAGGTAGATCTTCTCATGCTGATCATTTTCATGTCAGATTTTTGATATCTGTAACGGTTTTTGAGTTATTTGCCAAAAACTGCAATTTACCCCATGTTCTATTTTTAGTAATGGCAGCCATGTTGTTTTACCTTAGACATACAAAATAACAAATTTGAAACTAGACACCCTAATGATGACTTAGTTCAATTTTGATTCCATTTGGCTCAGCGGTTTTAGAGGAGAAGATTTTTGAAAAGTGAGTTAACGACGGACGACGGACGGACAACGGACGCCAAGTGATGGCAAAAGCTCACATGGCCTTTTAGGCCAGGTGAGCTAAAAATGATTTCATGGTTCCAATACGGGACTTTCGACATAGGAACTCTCATGTAATTGAAGGCGGAAACGATCGCCTTAGATACCAGTTAAAAAGAATACTGGATCTCTAAACTTATTGAAATAAATATATACCACATAAAAAAACAAACTATTTATGAAGTTGAGGTGCATTTTAAATTTTTCCTATATGACAATTCTTTAACTAAATTTTAATTGACGAAAAAAAATTAACTTGAAGCGCAACAAATCGATTAAACATAAATCACCCTTTGCTCAACAGTCACTCACTCACATGTTCATTAATTAGTGATTCTCTCTCAATTTATTGATGCATTGATTTTTCACATATAAAAATAGATCTGTTATCGGAGTGAACACTGATTCCAAAATCCTGCATTGGACTTAATGTTTTTCAGCATGTTCAAAGGATAAGATCTTTGAATGAATCGTTTAAAATGGATGAAGGATGACAGACAACAGATGACGGAAACAAAGCGATGTCAAACGCTCACCCTTGTTAAAACACGGTGTTTCTATTTGTAATGTTTATATTCAACAGCTATTCCCGACTGTGGCTTTCTTTGAGCATTATATATATATAAAGTATATTGAATTTTCGGCCAAGACCTACCTTGTATCTCTACATCTAGTCTTCCATTTACATGTTTGATAGCTTGTTTCAGATCAGCATCTGAAGATATGGATATTTTGTCTCCTTTTATATCTGTAAACAATAAACAGGCCACATAATAATTTAAAAGATAAAATTAATGAGACATCGGAACACTCCATAATAAAGGGCTACGCCGAGTGCAGCATGATACGACCGCAGCATGTCGACCACTAGAATTTGAACAAGTGTAATTGAAAGTGAGTGTGGACATACTAAAGAGCTTGACACAATAATTGCATGGACACAATAAGGGGATTGACCCAGTAATTAGCTGGACACAAACTAGGGAAAATGAAAATTAGCCCTTATGACTCCTAATGGTTCCTCTTTGACCCCTTATAGCTCAACAACAGTTAGAGCTACACCAAATCCATTGACATATACTACTGAAAGCTTATATCAAGTGGAATACAAAGAAAAAAATCCCATCCAAATCTGACGAAAAATAGCAATTTCACGTAATCTGCAAGTTTGCCGTTTTGGCCCCTTCGACCCCTTATAGCTCGAAAACAGCAAGAGCTACAACAAATCCATTGACTTTTATTACTGAAAGCTTATATCAAGAGGAATCTAAAGAAAAAAATCCCATCAAAATCCAATGAAAAATAAAAATGTTAGGTAATCTGCAAATTAGAAATTTGGCCCCATTTGGCCCCTCAAAGCTAGGTAAGCAAACAAGTTATCAAAAATCTAATAGCAGAGTGCTATGTTAATTTTTCATAAGCAATCCATTGGAAAAAACTGCATCAAAATCGGACAAAAAATTTTTTAAAAAAATTTTTGGATTCGCCCCTTTTAGGCCCCATTTATCTCGGGAAAGGTACATGCTACGTGAAATCTGTTGGCATACTGCTAACTGGAAATTTCCTCACGAGCACACTGAAAGAAACCCAATCAAAATCCAATTAATAATAAAGATTCTACAGACAAATATGTGAAAACACCCAATTAAACCCTTTTTGGCCCCTTTTTTAAAAACGGGTGGGGTCACAATGACCAAAACTGCTGCAAGCCCTCCTTCTGTACCAAAGAACATTATGTTAAAATTTCATAAGGATTGATCAACTAGAACAAAAGTTATTGACCAAAAACAAAAGTGTCTACAGACGACAACGATGACGGCAACGACAACGACAGCACCATACCAATATATGACAGCAAAAATTTTTGCAGTCGTCTAAAAACCTAAATGATAAATATATGGTATGACTTCTTGTATCAGGAAGAGTCACGATTTGCCTAGAAAAATTATTTATTTTCATGCCCATCTCCAGCAAATGACTTATCAAACTATTAATTTGTATTTCCCATAAAAATTTCTATTCAAAACGAAATTAAAGTATTCGTTTTCTCAACAAGTAGAATTACAATATTTATTTTCACTGGCACCAAAGTCATGAAGATTAAATTATTTATTTACAAAGAAGTCCAAGCCCTCCCTCCCTTCCCTTATCTGTGGCTTTAGTCAAATAACTTAACATTATATGACCTAAAAAATGTTTTAGTAGCTGTATAAAAAAACACCTTGGTACATGTACATTTACAATTTTTTCTACTTCATATACAGAATCTAGTGCTGGAATATACACTGAAGCCTGCTTTAACCAAACCTCATTAGTTAAGACAGGGTATTCAGTTTACACAGACTAACACAGAATTTTCATAGATATTTATACAACAGCATCCAGCACCAAGTTAAAATGGTTTGAGTCGGCTGCTATTTGCCTTTGTTTCAATATCTATATTTCCGAAACTTTGTAAGCATGCTAAACACCTGTCTTAACCTGACCAAATTTTCTGTCTCAAGTTTTTTGTCTAAAAACTATACAGCAAATCGATCAATGTATCTATTTCATGGATTTTCATAGTATACACAAAAACACATTTAAAAAATATTTTGGTTTGACACCAATGCACTGAGAATTGTAAAAAAATTGTCAAATTCAACGCATAGAGATAATTATGTAATTATGTAAATAAGGATAAAGGGCTATGCTGAGCGCAGCATGATACAACCGCAGCATGTGGACCACTGAAATTTTAACAAGTGTAAACTAAAATGAATGTGGACATAGTAATTTGCTGGACACAATAAGGACATTGACACATTAATTAACTGGTCACAAACTAGTGAAAATAAAAATTAGCCCTTTTAATCCCTTATTTATAGGATATCGTATATATGTAAGATCTAAGCAAAATCTGTTGACTACCAACTAAAAGCTCACATCAAGAGAAATCCAAGGAAAAAACTTGGATTGAAATCCAATGAAAAACTTAAGATTTCACATAATTTGAAATATTACAATTTGGCCCCTTTTACCCCTTATAGCTTGGAAACCGTAAGAACAAAGCAAATTTATTGCCATACTGCTGAAAGCTTACAATGAGAATAATCCAAAGAAAAAAATCTGGCATCAAAATCTGACAAAAAATACACAAAATGTAAAGATTTCACATATTTCTGTTAATTGCAATTTTGGCCCCTAAGACCCCTTATAGCTCGAAAACTGTAAGAGCTACATCAAATCTGTTTGCATTATTTTGAAAGCTTGCAATGAGAGGAATCCAAAGAAAAAATACATGTACAATCAAAATCTGATGTAAAATAAAGATTTCACATATTTCTAAAATTTGCAATTTCGTTCCCTTTGACCCCTTATAACTCAGAAACAGTAAGATGTGCCAAATCTGTTGACACATTGCTGAAAGCCTACAATGAGAGGAATCTAAAGAAAAAAATCCCATTGAAATCAGATGAAAAATAAACATTTAAGAAATCCACATGTTTGCAATTTTTGTCACGTATGGGCCCCTCATAGCTTGGAAAAGATACAAGTTGTACAAAATCTGATGGTGCAGGGCTATGTTATTTTGTCATAAGGAATCCATTGCAAAAATATGCATCAAAATCGGAATAAAAATTAAAAAATTAAAATTTTTGAAATTTGCCCCTTTTGGGTCCATTTATCTCGTGAATGGTACAAAATGTATATGCCACATGAAATCCGTTGGCATAGCACATATTGGAAATTTTCTAAGGAGTAAACTGAAAGAATGTCATTAAAATCTGATAAATACTAAACATTCTACAGTCAAATTTGTGAAAACATCCAATTTAACCCTTTTTTGGCCCCTAATTCTGAAATGGTTTGGGCCAAAAACTAAAGGAAAAAAATTCTCAAGAATGTTCCAAGAAACACCATACTAAAATTTGAAAACAATCCGTCTACTAGAACCACAGTAATGTTGTCCACAGACACGAAAAAACCTAATTTAACCCCTATTCGGCTCCTTTTTTGCCTCTTTATCAAAAATGGGTGGGGCAGGGAACACTAAATTAAAACCCGGGCTTAAGCTTGTGCAAACAAACATCATACTAAAATTTGATAACAATCCATTCACTAGAAGCAAAGTTATGCTGTCCACAGACGCCGATGCCATACCATAAATTTTTGCGGTCGTATAAAAATGAAATCATATGGAGTAAATGTACATGTGACAAAAACACACACGATACATAGAAAACTCCATTTTATCAAGGACAGGGATAATTATGATAATTACCGGTATGTAATTATGCAAGATTAGTTGGAATTCATTCATTTTATCCATGTTACTTCAATCTTGAACTCTTTGGTAAAATTTTTTAGTAAATTATGGGACCAAAAATTGACCTGATACTTTCTTATTCCCTTTTAAACTTTATTTTAAAAGGAGTTTTAAGTGAGTGTTACAAAAGTAACAAAACTACAAAAAAAATAATTATTCAAATATTTGAAAATATAAGACATGTAAGAGAAAAGGTATAAAATCATGAACAATTTTGGCAATAAAGTGCAATAACTCCTATACAGGGTTCTGGATTTTCTTCAAAAGTGCCATGTGGGTAGATCTTGATATGCTGAATATTTCTGCAATCTAAACTTAACCTCTCTCTCCAACTGTTTTTGAAATACAAGACAAAACGTATAAAATCACCAAAAAATGACCAATGAAGGGCAAAAATATGGGTATTTAGATTTTCTTCAAAATTTCTATGTGGGTAGAATTTGATATTCTTAATATTTTTGCAATTTAAACTTAATCTCTTTCTGTAATAGTTTTTTTTAATAAAGAGTAAAAAACATCAAAATTTTGAAAATTTTACGGAAAAAAGGCTCCTGCACAGGTTATTAGATTTCCTTCAAAATTGTAGGGAGGGTTGATCTTGTCATTTTAAAGGATTTTCCCGATGTCAGATTTATTATCTGTAACAGATTTCGAGTTTAGATTTGCCAAAAACTGCAACTTACCCCTATTTTCTATTTAGTAACAGCCGCCATGTTGTTGGACCTGTACATGTGTCATAGAAAATAAGAAATTTGAAACAAGATACCCTAGTAATGATTCAGTTTAAGTTTAGTTCATTTTGGCTCAGTGATTTCAGAAGAGAAGATTTGAAAGTGAGCTGACAATACAGAATGACAAAGGACACCAAGTGATGGCAAAGGCTCAACATGACATAGCCAGATGAGCAAAAACAGAAAATACCTTTCCAAGACAGATGTATATCAATGTTTTCATCATTAAGATGTTGAAAATGTTGGAATCTTTTTTTTATGTCATCTTTTAACTGTTGAAGTGATTGAGTCGTAGGCGATATCTCCAGCATGTGATGTTCCTCTATCTTTAATGACGCCTTCACATTCACTGGAGTAGCCATTTCTAACTGGCCTAATATATCACATCACATAATCTTAAAATATCAATATCCTGGAAAAAAAGAATATTTTTACTAACTGAAATGATAAATAAAGCTTCACATTTTACTCCACATATAAAACAATAATATCATGAGGAAATCAGCACTTAAGTTCAGGGATACTATCAGTGCTTTACTAGTATTGTGAAAATTATAGGCAATGGGAGCAAAAAAAAATTACTGAACAGAATTTTCAAGAGCCAAAGCCAATGAGGCAAAAAGAAAAACCAGGTTTCTATTGGTGATCCCGATGGTCCTGACTTGGTGTAATTCTATATATTGCTTTTTCCATAAGTGGTTCACGTTGAGATGAGCTCTCATTTATTTGTCTAATAATCTTAAGACCAAACAATTTGTAAATAGCTCTGCTACAGTTGTAACCTGTATAAGCCTAAGGGCTATTCCAGCAAAAAATGTATGGAGGGGTCGGAAGGCACTTTATATATTATTTGATGGGCTGCGGGGTTTATCGGGTAACATTGCAAGCTCATTCTCACAAAAACATGTATGGGAGGTAGGGTCTGGAAAGGTGATTTAAAACCCTCCCATAAATTTATTTTGCATCTTTAGAGAATAGCCCTAACATTAGAAACTTTTCTATAATGTCAATGATTAGACCATCAATTTTTTTTAGTTTCAAATCTATTTTTCTTCTAGGATGACATCTACATGTATACCCCAACAAAAATCTGAATCTGATCTACTTTTTTGTTTGATTCCTGCCATAGTCTGGTCAATATTAGGAACTTTCTGTATCTGTACAAATACTTAAACATGTAGACATCCCTTAATTATGGCCTGTACACATATACCAGAAAGAGTGTCATTGAAGGTAAAGTTGTTGGTTAACTGAGAAAGAAGAGAAAACCCTTTCCATTTCTACCAATCATTTATAACATGATCATGGATGTTATCCCAGTATGACTTTCTGTCATTACATCCCTATAAGGAGTGGAATACGTGCTCATAATTTAACATTCTGTGTATGGAATGTAGGGGGTCTAATTTCAAAAACCTATAATAAAATACAAGATAACAATTTCATAAACCAAGTCAACACTTATGATATTAAACTTTTATGTGAAACTCACATTGGATACAATACTTCCATATATATTGAAGGTTATAAATACTTCCCTGTATGTAGAGAAAGGTCATCAAATAGAAGATTTTATGGGGGTCTGGGCATTCTTATCAAAAATAAAATTAAATCGGGGATTAAAATTTTAGAAAATACCTGTAAGGATTATCAATGGATAAAACTTGAAAAACCTTTCTTTAATTTTTCAAAGGATATTTTTCTATGTTTAGCTTATATCATACCAAGTAGCTCTAGTTTATCTACATCAAACGGATGATGATGTCCTTGATTTAATCAGAATAGATATTATCAACAAATATAAAAAAATGGGAGATATTTTATTATGTGGAGATTTAAATGCTCGCACAGTGGCAGAGCCAGATTTTACAGAGAATGATAATTATGATTGTCATGTGCCAATATTTAATAATTATGATTATGATGGTATACAAGAGTCTAGAAATAGTTATGATAAAAAGATAGATTCTAGAGGTAAACAGTTGTTAGAATTTTGCATTGCAACACATATGAGAATAATTAATGGTAGAGTTTTAGGTGATTTGTATGGTAAATATACATGCCACAAACCTGTAGGTTCTAGCGTTGTTGATTATGTGATTATGACTGAGAGTTTATTAACTAATTAGTTTTTATGTGTCAGATTTTATACCCAACTTCTCTGATTGCCAGTGTAAATTAACATTTAATATTTTGGCTACTTATGTCAGTTCTACAAAGCATAACATAAGAATGGCAGATTTGGAGAAGTATGCTTGGACTTCTTCTTCTGCAGATAAATTTAAAGATGCACTTTGTCATCCAGTGTGCAAAGTTAAGATAGAAAATTTTCTAAAATAAGATCAAGACTCAGAGATAGCAGCTGCTGGCTTAAGAAGTATTATTAAAACAGCCGCTTCCAAAGCATGTATTAATCTAAAAAATAATCGACATATTCAAGGCAAAACTCAGTCAAAAAATTTTTTTGATACAGATCGATTTAAAACAAAAAAAGGAAAATTTTGATCGACAAGGGACAACTACTCTCTTGATTTCCCTTTGACTCCATCATTAGAGGTTCATACTTTAAATGCTATCGTGAATATACTAAATTATGCAAGTTTAAATAGAGACATTTTGAGCAAAAATTCTCAATCAATTAGATCAACTGAGAGATTCAGATCCCAAGAAATATTGGAAACTTATAAATTCATTGAAAGAGTCCAAAGAAGATAATTCTCTGAATTCAGTCAAGCCTGATAAATGGCATGAATATTTCTTAAATTTAAATGCCATGTCAAATTTGCATAAAAATAGAATACATGAAATCATGTCTGACGTTGAAAAGATGGAAATAACAAACAATTTTGTAAGTTAGATTTTAGAATTTCATCCAAAGAAGCATGGTGGCAAAGTTAAACCAGAGGCTCCCAGGGGCCTGTATCGCTCACCTGGCTTTCAGTTGCCACAATCAAGGTAACATTGTAAGTTATACAGTTGATCTTCAGTTTCTCAACCTTTCGTAGCTCAAACACCTCCAATATCTTAAAGTCTGATCATGTTTTACTATATTTCTTTGCTGGGCTTTTTTGACAAAAAACGTTCTTGCTAAGGACCACTTTCGACACCAGTTTTGAAGTCAAGATGTCATTTTGTAAATGGCAGTTCAACATCGGTTTTGAAGTCGCAAATTCAATATCTACTTTGAAATTAAATTTCATTGAAATCGGACAATGTTGAATTTTCCCGCCTTTTTGGCGGCCATTTTAAAAATGGCAGTCAATGAACAATTTTTAAAATCAGTTTTGAAGTTAAGACATCAAGACCAATTTGGAAACCAAATGTCATTGAAATCGGACAATGTTGAATTATCCCGTCTTTTTTGGCAGCCATTTTGAAAATGGTGGTCAACGAACAATTTTCAACACCGGTTTTGAAGTCACAACATCAATATCTATTTGGAAACCAAATTTCATTGAAATCGGACAATGTTGAATTTTCCCGCCTTTTTTGGC
>MJUU01000666.1:33352-58823 GCA_002080025.1 Modiolus philippinarum
AATAAAATAAAATAAGCACCGCTGGAAGCCATTTTGGATAATTAATCGGTACAAAAGTAAAACACTTGGTCAGCACCTCGTAAGCATCATTCATGCCAAGTTTGTTTCCAATCCATCCAATTGTTCCAAAACAAAGTTCTTTGTGGGAAAAGATTACAACATTTAGTGATGGCAAAAGCTCGCCATAGAATAAGAATTCTAAAAATTCCGTTATATCTCAACACCATTACTATACAAAAATTGTTATTTTACAAAAGTTTTTCTTATTAAAGTAACTTGCTAATATACTACGACTGCATGACACATTATGAAATACTAAAGTTGAAATTACACCCTTTATAGTTCAGATATACATAAAAATACACGTTATTCCTTTGTAAATACATGCATTCTTATACTCCTTATAACCTGTGTTACAACCATTATTCATTTTCATTTTTTCCATCGACCGCATCTTCTGACAATGAACTATTGATTAAACAAATTTGAATTTGATAAAAAGTTTCTGTTGAATCTGAATTTTGAATTTGAATTTTATGTGATATTTGGAAAAATCTGGACAAAATGGTAAAAAACCGGGACATTTTTCTCCTATCTCTCCATTAAACAAGGACATACACAAAATCTTTTATTTTACAATAAACCAAACAAGTGAAATCGTTCCATTATTCTGTAACTGATTTTGGCTTTTGTGCCATCTTCAAATACACAAAAATGTACATTGAATAGGTCCAAATAAGGTCATAATTAGGAAAAATATCAAAATTTCTCTCGAAAAAACGAAACATCTCTCCAAAAAAAAGGACCAAATCGCTCCAAAAAACACACCCTCGAAGGACAACTATGTCTACTGTGACATGCATAATCTTGATAATATACAAATGAAGTACATTGTATTTCCAAGCATTTAACGTTATATTCTGGAACCAGTCGTCAGCATTATGAAATTCTTTTAGAATTTTAAGAATTTATAACAAGACTAACACACTGTAATTTTTATTCCATAATTAATAACAAGACTAACAAACTCTAATTTTTTATTCCATAATTAATAACAAGACTAACAGACTGCAATTTTTTATTCCATAATTAATTACAAGACTTAAACAAGACTAACACACTGTAATTTTTTATTCCACAATTAATAACAAGACTAACACACTTTGATTTTTTATTCCATAATCCATATTTCTACTTACGGTGTTATCAATAAGTGGAATAAATCATTGCTGTTGATAATGTTTCAGTTCTATTAAACAAGCCGCCTAGGAGTGTCGTATGAATTTTAACACACTTTAATTTTTTATTCCATAATTAATAACAAGACTAACACAGTCACTTTGATTTTTTATTCCATATAGGAAAAATGAAAGGATATGGAGTGAATGTACATGTGACAAAAACGCACACGATACATAGAAAACTCCAGTTTATCAAGGACAGGGCTTTTATTCCTGTCTTCATCTTGATGTCGCCTGAGGGTCTTCAACTAGAGGTGAACAATATTCACCCCCTCAAGCGAGATCAAGAAGGCCCCTAGCGTGCACTTAAGCGGTATTCTTGACAAAAATTATATCAAGGTCACTCCCTTGCTCCCCACCCGCCATGGAGTGCCAACTTGGGCGATGCTCAGGGTTATCCAGCTGAAAGCACCAGGGTTACAAGAAGAGAATAAAAATGTTGAGCAACATCGATCGCAGCTAAAATATGTCATTGAAGCAACACATGTCGGGAGCGGTCAATGAGAAAAAAAGTAAAATCGGGCAATGTATGCCTACAAATATTTGTCATTAGGTAGCCCGACGAAAGACAAAAGTAAGGGCAAAAACAACATCGATAGACAACACGGGGCACATCGAAATAGATGTAGGCAAACCTTGCAGTGTAACTTTGGTTGAAAGGGCAAAAATAGTCGTGTGTACAGATTATAACATTTTAGTAAAAATAATGAAAATATTGAACAGCCAAATTGAAAAAAATAAATGAATTAGTAAACGTATGAGGAATTCTCACACGGACAAACACGCCATAACTGTAATATTATAGAGCATACATCTCAAGCACGGGGAGACTTTCTACTGACTCCATGCAGCACGAGAGACAAACTCTGCAGCAAATAGGAAAAATGAAAGGATATGGAGTGAATGTACATGTGACAAAAACGCACACGATACATAGAAAACTCCAGTTTATCAAGGACAGGGATTTTATTCCTGTCTTCATCTTGATGTCGCCTGAGGGTCTTCAACTAGAGGTGAACAATATTCACCCCCTCAAGCGAGATCAAGAAGGCCCCTAGCGTGCACTTAAGCGGTATTCTTGACAAAAATTATATCAAGGTCACTCCCTTGCTCCCCACCCGCCATGGAGTGCCAACTTGGGCGATGCTCAGGGTTATCCAGCTGAAAGCACCAGGGTTACAAGAAGAGAATAAAAATGTTGAGCAACATATAATAATCCATATTTCTACTTGCGGTGTTATCAATAAGTGGAATAAATCATTGCTGTTGATAATGTTTCAGTTCTATTATACAAGCCTAGGAGTGTCGTATGAATCCACCGGTAGTTATACATTTCATGGTTTATGGTTAGTCCTCCAAACAAGTGGTGATACATACACCTTGATCAAATTTTTAATGGTTTTAGTGTTTTTCAAATCAAGTTGACTTTTATCATGATTTCTATATAGCATTTTTTCTGTCGTTTTTTGTTGATTAAAAATTTTATTGTACAAATATTTTTTTTTGTCATTTAATGATTTTATTAAGAGAAAGTCATTAACATTTACATAATAATGAATATTTTGGGGAAAGAAATACACATATAGGTTTATATTCATACTTGATGCAACACTATATAATTTATATTTACCATTCTGTGCCCAATCGCTCAACAAAAAACTTGGTTTCTTCTGTGGGGAGCTTTTTTTCAAAATTAGTTCCTTAAGCAAAAAATTTAAACCAACTGTCAAAGTAGGTAACAGCTTATAATTGAACATCTGTAAATATACTTTTTAAGATATAATAAACAGTAATGTAAAATCGAAAGAAAATTAGATATGTAATTAACACAACCTAAAAGGATACCCTTTTCACTAAGAGGAAACTCCAAACCAACTTAAATTGCAATAGAAATGGAGATATGTTTCTTTGGTTTCCTCACAAAAAGAACAAAGTTCTGTTTCAGATTATTCGCTTTTATAAAGGAAAGAATTTAAAGGGAGAATTATGTGCAGTAATTTACAAAGCTCATTTTTTTCAATTTTGAAAAGATAGAAGATAGTATTGTTCCAATGCAATAGGCATAATCAATTGATCATTTATTTTGCGCTTTTACTGGCAAAAATCTTTATGTTACTAAGATAAAAGTTGCAAAACATTTTTGAGCATTTTGAAATATTTTCGACAACAGTAAAGTATTTATATTTAATCACTTAGTTTTCGAGAATCTGTTATTTTTTCTTCCCATTCAATGAGAATTGTGCTAATAGTACTATAAAATTCTGTAAAAGTACAATTAATATTATAATTATTTCTAAAATCTATAAAAGACGATATAGAATCATTGTTATCTAATAGATCATATAGAATACAATGTACCCCATTTTTGCCCCATTGTTGTAGAAACACATGCCTATTATTTACTTTTTTATTTATTTTTGAATTACACCATATAGACCGACTCAGAATATCCCCATTTGTTTGAGGTTCTGAAGGAAGAAGACTAGCATAATTTTGAAGTCCATCCCTCAAAAATGGATTTAATTTTTTTGCCACGTAAGAAATAATATCCTTCCCTCCCAAAAAAGTATCCCCACCATGTTTTGTTAGAGTATCAAAAAGAATAGTTTTCCTGATAATGATTCAAAGCGTCTAATAGCTTTTGAATCCAAGACATTTTTATTGACTTACTAAGAGAGTGTATATACACCATTTTCAGTCCACTTTCAATTAAATCACCCATTAAAACATCACGCTTTATTTCATCTTTTTTTACTTTTCGTTTCTTTTTATTGTACAAATATAAATGTTTAACATAATAATAATTGAATTGAGAGGTATAACTACAGCACAAAGTTTCCGTGAGATTGAATTAGGTAATTACAACGGACGACAATCAACGTTTTCGTACTTCAAAAAGACTAACGAATGTAATTTGAAATAATGATAAAACCATGATGACGATTAGTTAAAAGATATCCCTTTCATGTTTGATTTATGTGTTTTTCTTTCTTTCAATCGTTCATTTTCTTATGCCAAAATTTTCTTTGAATCAATTTTTGTGCAATAGAACTTGATATACATCAGTATACACGTGATCTGTAATTTGGACACTAATGAAGACTTTGTAAATTAGAAAATCAGGCTGCAGCATCATACATGTACAAACGCGGAATATTGTTATTACAAAATACAAAAATACCAAAGTTGCAGAATAAACTGTAAATTACAAAACAGAAGAAACAGAAAGCATTCAACATCGGGTCCAACATATACAATTCAAATCACTAATCTTGAACAGAATTTCCAGTTATTACACAGATAAAACATAATTTAAGACTGAGTTCTATTGCTGCTGATGAGGAATAAATTTCCGAAATGGCCATACAGCTCATTAAAATTAATGCAATTGGAGTTAACATATATGTGATGGTCTCATGTTCATTTACTACATATCCTTTTATAAAATATTTTATAATATGACTCATATATATTGTTAATGGAGAAATAATAAAATGACCGAAAAGTCCAAGAGATAAACACTTTTGAGGAAAATGTTGCAACCAATACATAAAGGTTTGATTTAAGAAGTGATTTTAACCCTTATTTAATTTACAGATTTAAAACATATTAAGAGATTTCCTTGACCAAGACTATTTTATTACAACTTTTGTCTGATCCAGACAGGTCAAGACTTTTAAGCTTTCAATACCCAATTATACAGGGAGAGACAGATTGAGACATTTGTAGTACTTTATAACACTTGTCTAGACAGGTCCAGACTGGTCGAAATAGGTCAAGACTCTTTCAGTTAAAGTTTATACGTAAGTCGAGATAGGCCGAGACTTGTTCAGTAAATTATGAAATTCTTTTAGAATTTTAAGAATTTATAACAAGACTAACACACTGTAATTTTTATTCCATAATTAATAACAAGACTAACAAATTTCAGACCGAATCAGACTTTGATAGAACCTATTCTAGGAATTTTATGATAAGTTGAGACTGGTCGAGCACTTTTCAGTATAAAAAGTGCCCGTTTTCAGACTTTTGGTGGTTAATAGTCACATGAGAGAAAGATTTACAAAAACATGGTTAAACCAAGTAATGGAACACCGCTGTTATTGTTGTTCTTTATCGTAGAAGTAACCATGAGGCCTTCAACAATGAGTGTTGATCATACCTCATAGTAAGTTCAAGACGGTCCCTTGATTTGAGCGGATTTGTTGCTAAATGTCGAACAATGCTACATAGATGTTTGTTTCTCCTCAAACGCCCGACATACAAGTAAAGAATTGAATTCGTTTTCAATACATGATGCATTCCAAGTGCTGACACACTTAACTTTTGTTATATTTTTATATCCTTCTGTCTCTTTAATAAGTATGAAAGACCAGCATCTCAGTTCTAAATAAATATCTTACTGTAGTAAACTTTCTTTCAGTGCAAAAAGTTTACATCAAAAATCACTTACACTAGATCTCAAATTTCAGTAAAACTTTTCTAAATCGTACTTAAAATAAAATGAAGAGTGCTGTAAAGCCGTTCTTGTAAGTATAAACAAATGAACAAGTTCAAATTTTTGTCGAACTGCGATGAAAGGTAACTTATGTACATATTAAATCAAACGTAAAAATATCATTAACAAATAAAAGATAGAGGTGGGGATGGGTCTAGATCGTCGACATTGCTGTCTTTAAAGGGCCTTGGAAAAACAAAAAAAAATGGCTTATATGGAAAATGTTACGTCGCAGGTGAAATACCGGTAAAATAAATTTGACGTTCCCCATAAATAGCAAACAAAAAAGTGGGATGAATTAACAAATATGTAAATGGGTAGGGGCAGGAAATTCAGCATTCAATACGGGACTACAATTAAAAATATATTCAGAATTATATAATTAAAAATACCAGTCCAAAGATTGTACATTTAACATTTGTTTTTATATTGATACCTTTGGGATTTTGGGCTCCCAGAGTAAATATAATTTAATGTTCTAACTGTTGTCATGAACTGTCAACCTGAGTAAGGACTGTCTCGCTCATATCTGCCATGGAATGTTGACGAATGTTGGCGAAACCTGAAATGGTTTCCAACGGGTTTGCCTTTGTGAGTCGTTACGGATCGAAGTTGCTCAGCAAAGCGATCGCCCTGTCACCGGCAAGTCTCACTAACATAAAATTTGTGACACCGTCTACATATTATGGCATATATCACATTCTTGGTTATACATGTATAACCAGAACTGATTTTGTAAGAATCATCAGGACCCTTGATGAATTCCGTCTCCATAGTGAATGGATACATTCGACAGATCTTCCGACCACAACGTCGCGTTCCCCTGTATGACTTGTTGTTCCTGAGTTTGAATGGTCTTGATTTTGTTCGACACCAAGTGATTTCTCAAATTTTTTCCTTTGCGATAGGCTGTAATTAGCCAGATGTAACTATTTCAGCCATCTGTGGATCTTCCTAAACAATTTTTAATCGAAATTCTGTACTAAAACCTATGTATATCGACATTATGAGGATGGAAAAATAGAATAAAAGGTACTCTTTCGCTGTTTTCTTTTTTCTTTTTGATCATTGCACTTCTGCGAGAAATTGTAGTAACCGAAGAGTAAATAGCCCTGGAAATCACTTCCACTGGGTATCCTCTTCTAATGAAGAATTCAGAGATCAGAGCACGCTGTGATTTGAAGTCCTTGTCATCACTGCAAATACGCATGAGCAGCATAAATTGAGATTTAGGGATGGCTTCTTTGTTTTCTTGAATCATACATTGAATGTCAAGAAAGGAGAGTTTAGATTCACTGATGTCGAAAGTTTACTTGATAGCTTGATGATAGGTCAACACAAAGTGGATAAATGTCTCCAGTTCATGTCGAATTTCTAGAAAGCTTCAACCGAATATTTCTTCTCGCAACAGAGTCTAAAGCTTTTTTATAATATAACAAACAATATATAACCGCCTCTGATTCCACATCATTGTTAATAGCCTCTTGGTAACTTCAAGATGAAGAACAGTGATAGAAGTGTTGTTTCATTGCTTAGCTTCACATTGTATTTGTAAAGGCTATCTCGTGCACATTCTCTGCATATCCTTTCATTGTTTATTTCAGATGTGTATAACCAACAAATTTTCACTACAGATTAAATACAAGTAGACATTTGTAAACTGTCAATTAACATATTATTTTTAAGAGGAATTCAGTGTAGGATTTTAATCGTACAAGATAATGTTATCAATCCTTATGAAATTTCAACACAATGTTCTTTGGCTAGAGGAAAGGTTGGGATTTGATTTGGTTATTTTGCCCATGTCCTTTCTTTTAAAAGGGCCCAAAAAGTGTCAAATAGTATGTTTTCATATAATTAGCTGTAGTATATATATATATATTATTCATCACATTTTGAAGGGGTTTTTAAGTATGCTCATGAGAAAATTTCAAATCAGGAATATGCTACGTCGCATGAACCGTTCATGAGATAAATAATAAATTGCAGAAGTTACTGTAAATTTGGTTTCTGCGTTTGGTCACATTGACCACTAAAGTCTCTTCAGTGCAGATCAAATTAGAAAATTTGGAAGACGATAAACCGAACATTAGAAAATTTGACAGATTTAAAAAATTCTATTTTTAATCCGATTTTGATAGATTCCAACATGGATATCGACAAGATACTCTGCGTGCACTCGTTCAATTAGCTTTGAGATGTAATGACCTTAACATTTTACACACATACTGGCCTCTCACTGATACTGCCGATGTGTACTGAAACATATGATGATTCTTGACCAAACCCTTTGAGAATTTTTGAGTTTGATTTTTCTCTTGTAGTGCGACAGTGTTTTACCAGCAGACTAGGTTTCTTGAGGTAGCCGGCAGTGTAGCTGCGAGCACCCATTGATCCATGATCTTTCAAAATTACGTCTCCTTTCAAGATTGTGGTTATGGAATAAGTAGTCTAACTGTATTGGGTTTTAGTCGTGTTTATTCAACTATTGGGAAACGGGATAGATAAAGGGGAGATTTGGTAATCCATAAACCGCTTGCTTTTGCTGGTGCCAGTACAAAGTCCGACTATCCCGAGTTCCTATCGTTGTTTACGTTTGTCTTTTGTCTTGCATGTATACGTGGTTTTCCTGTGTATGTGGCATGTAATTGTAATTTTCAGCCTTTGTTGTTTCCTGCTACTAGTATCCATTTTTTACATCCATATGAAAAATTAACATGACACTTAACTATCAGATTTCTCTTGTTCCAAAAAAATCCAAAAGGAAACGTGAAGTATTAACTGTCCACCACTAACCTTTTTTCCAAGACGTTTCGGCCTTAGGCCTTCATCAGTTAAAAATCTTTTCCTTCAGTCTACATGGTGTACTTTGTTTGTTGCCTCTCTAAAAATGTTGTGATTGTAGCTCTTGTGTGCTGTACTTGACGTCATGAGGTATAAGACGTCCCAAATAGGCTTTTGTGACGTCACAGTTACTCAAAGAGTCCTGAGATATCTTGATTTAATATTCTAGTAAATGCTAAAGTAATTCACTTTTGATGTTTGCTCTAAAAGGCTTGAGTGTATTTAGTCTCTTATTCCATTGTGCTAGCTTCTACCTTTTTTCTGTAGTTTGATGACTTTTCAAGGATTTGTTGTAAAGCTTGGATTTGCATGTGATCTTTTTCATTGTCAAGTCCATTAAAGTGTTGAGCGACTGTTTTTTTTCTGTTGTGGTTAATATCTGCCAGACGGTCTTTCCCTCTTTCATATAATGTCCTATTCGTTTCACAATCATAAATATATTTTTTACAATGAAGGGAGTAAATTCCATACACTTAAATTTCCACTCGACAGCCATAGCAGTTTTCTTTAACATAAATGGTTTTATTGTTTTCACCGCTTATTGTTTTGTCAGATCTAAATTATATTACATATCTCACAGTTTGTACATCATATTTGTTTATTTCCCATTTCTTTGAGATCGTGGAGATCTTATTCAATTTCCCATGTACCATTAGATCACAAAGATTACGGTCTCTTCTAAATGCTACAATGGGAGGATCCTCAAACACTTCTTTAATCTGGTCACATTTGTGTAAAATGTTCAATCGGTTTTTTACTATTTCATGTATATCTGGCAACAAGTCTGTATATGTAATTACGAGGGGGACCCGTTCTGAATTTGTTTTTTGTCTTCCTCTTCAACATATCTTTTCTGGAATGTTTATCTGCTCTCTGTAGCTGACTCTCAATAGATTTTCTACTGTATCCCCTCATTCTTAATTGATTTTTAAGTTCCTTCCTATCTTTCAAGTAGTCACTCTCTCGGCTGCAAATATTTTTCAACCTCAGACCCAGTCCATATGGAATAGCTTTTTTCACGTTGGATGGATGGCATAATTTTGAATGCACATAAATGTGTTTATCTGTAGGTTTCACATATAAATCAGTCATAATTTTCCGTCTTTTAATTTCGCAGTTGTATCTAAAAATTCTATTTTATTCTGTACTCCATCTCAATTCAATTTTGATGTTTTCATTAATACTGTTTGCAAATTTGTGAAATTCAGTAAGACTGTCTAAACCTTTTGTCCAAATCCCAAAATCCATCATCTTTAAATCTTCTGTAAAAATAAGGTTTTTCTAAACAGTTGTTCAGTTGTTTATCCCATTCTCGAATATATATACATGCAAAATTCCTGCCTATTTTTGATCCAACAGCTACTCCATCTTCCTGCAAAAAAAAATCTTATTCAAAAGTGTGAAATTAGTTCCCCCAAGCATCATTTTTATCATTTCTATGACATCTTTAGTGGGTATCGCCTTGTGTTTTCTAGCATTCAACGCTTATTTACATGCTCTCAGTCCCTCTGTTCTCGGTATGGATGGATAAAGTTTTACCACATCAAAACAAACTAAAATACTGTCATTGGGTATTATTTGATTGATTGTTCTAAGTTTGTTCAAGAGATCTGTTGTATCACGGATATAGCTAGGGGTGTGCCACAACAAATGTCTCTAGTTCTTTCTCTGCTACTTCTGCTTTCTGTTGCTGTTCCGATCCATTAACAATGGTCCGATAAGGTATTTGTTTTTTTTTTTTTGTTGAACTTTGGGTTTCCTTTGAGCTTTGTAGGGAGGGGTGCTTTGGTATAAGATATGATTTCATCCCATCAGAAATTTTTCCCTCATTATGCATACGATTCACCAAAGTTTTTTTTCATAATCTCAGCAGTCATGTCATTCTCTGTTTCAGAATATGTTCCACAATTATTTGTCATTTCATCGTCTAATGTCTTAAAATACTCCCCTGAATCAAGTATAACTATGCCTGATCTTTTATGATAAATTATCTGCTGGTCTTATAACAATTATATTATCATGTGGTAGATCTTGTAATGTTTTCTCATCTGAAGGTGTTAAGTTCATTTTCTCTCGTTGCTTTTATTCCATTTAGCACATCAGTTTTTTACAACTTCAATGTAAGTGTCTTACCAAATGTTTCTACCCTCTTTAGGAGTAAACCTGCTTTTCTTTTTAAACATCTTTTTTCATCATTTTTGCCCTAATTAAATTATCATCTTTCTTAGCCATGCCGAAAAATTAAACTGTAGCCTCATGCGTCTTTCCAATGCTGATAAATCAGCAAGAACTTTTGCAATGTCTATTTGCTTCTTTGTCGGGATAAATGACAAACCTTTAGATAGTAAAGACAAGTGTTCCGAAGTTAACATTTTCTCCGATAAGTTTATGACAGGTGTATCTTTTTCAAATTCGGGTTTTCTTTTTACTTTTTCTATTCCCTCATCCTTCATGGTCTTGTTAGGTTAAATTTCACTTTTCACATTTTGTTCGATCTCTGTTCTTTGTTCCAAATCTAGGTTTTCAAACAAGTCTATTGCCTGTACCTTTTGTGTTTCTCTGTTACATAATGTATGTTGTTCATCAAATGAGTTTACAATGCCATGGCAGCTACATGAATTTTCTTTAAATTTGAGGTAATTAAATGACTATGTTCAAGTTTCATCATAATGAATGTTCCACTTTTTTCACAGTTTCTTCTGTATGATTTTTCCTAATCCATTTGATTCTCATATATGATCTTACAAAGATACTATAGTGATAAATGTAACTTACTGCTACGATTTCTGCTTCAGTTGCCCATTAATCATGTCCACCATCTGTCTTTAATTGAGAGTTTAAGTATTGTTTCATCTATCAAATGAATAAACCTTAGTTTATTGTTTCTCATGTATGATACTACTTTCTTTCTTATTTCTAAATGTCTATTTTCATTACCATACAGTTTTTGACTTACACATCTATACATGCAGTTACCATCTCCTCTGATATTAACAACATCTTACTCTGACAATGTTATTGAATCAATGTTTGTTTTGAGTTTTTCAAAATTCTCCTTGTCCAGTTGTTTTTTGCATGTACAATTAACCTGCTTTTGTTGAGCATCTAGTTAAGTCTTTTTCTAAAGCTTAATGCTATCTAGTTTTTCTTTAAACCTTTGAGCCAATTGTCTCCCTTCCATTTTTACAGCCTTATACACATCATCATTTGTGTTGCATAATTCTTTTGATAATTGGTTGATATCATTTCCAATGACACTTAAATTGTCTTCACACGCTTTTATTGACACATCCATAAGTTTTAACGATGCATCTTTTAAAATCTTCTCAGTTTTCAGCTTCAGATTTTCATTAGCATCGAGGTTAAGACTCCATTTTAATTGAAATCCTTTTGGTACAATATTGTCACGTAAACAGGAGCATAAAAGGTCTAAATGAGACACATATTTAATATTCTTCTCTGTCAGGTACAAGAATTTCTCCTTTAAATGGTCCGACAATCCTCCATTCTATTAAGGGTTAGAATATAATCCTTGTTCCAATAAATTCCAAAAGAGAATATAAAGTATTAATTGTCCACCACTAACCCTTTTCCAAGACGTTTCGGCCTTAGGCCTTCATCATTTAAAAATCTTTTCCTTCAGTCTACATGGTGTACCGTGTTTGTTGCCTCTCTAAAAATGTTGTGATTGTAGATTTTTTTACAACTCTTTGCCTTACGAAACTATGGGGCCAAAGGGGAAATAAAACTTCATATGTACAGATTATCTTTAATGTTTATTCTTCATTGGATTTGGATGGGATTTTTTTCTTTTTGTTGTAATCTTTCGGTTTTTATCAACCGGTTTGGTATAGCTCTGACTGTTTCCAAGCTTTATGGGGTTCAAAGTTTTTAAAACATGTTAAATATTTATTGTCATCAGATTCAACGACTTTTTTTCTGGATTTCTCTTGATTCAATATTGGGAAGGTCTTACCGTCTTACCGAATGTTGGGCAAGGTTGGCCAAAATAGAAATTTCTCAAAATATTTAATTTAAAAGAGGGGAAAACAGGAAACATCTACAAAAGCCGAAAATTACAATTACATGCCACAATCTGCCAGGGAACTTCACAGGAAAAACACAAATAAGGCAAACATAAACAATAATAGGAACTCGGGGCAGCCAGACTTGTTACCGGCACTGGAAAAAGCCAGTGGTAGGGTTAGACCGATTTATGGGTACAAAAACCTCCCCTTTATCTATCAACCCTTTTTTACTGGATTTGTATTGTTTTTTTTTTCGGATTCATCTTAATATAATATTTAAGTTGTTTTTTGACCAATTTGACAAACAGTCCTCCGGTTTCCGAACTATAAGAGATCAAAAGGACTAATTAATATCTTCCCTAATTTGTGTCCAGCTTATTACTGTGTTTACCTCCTTATTGTGTCCATCTAAATAACAAAAACGAAGGAACTGTGAATTTTATTTCGGCATGTGGCCATTTCGACAACTGATGTCTCTTCAGTGCAGATCAAATCAAAACATTTAGAAATCCATAAACCGAGATATGTATAAAAAACTGATACAGAACCATTAACAATCTAAAAAGGAAAATCAAAATCAGCTAAGGACAGGGCTATGCTGGAGGGAAGTACTCCGTAGGTGTAACAAAATGTTCTTAAATTTAGATATTGCTGGCTTTTGGTCGTTACGGTGACTCAGTTGCTTACAAATAGACTACTTAAGCAAGGGTACGAAAAACTTAAAGTCATCACTACAGAAGTTTTACGGTCGGCATCACTATCTTATGGATTGCTATGGGATATCTGTTTCCCAGATGACAACAGATCTTTCCCTCTGCAACTAAAAGTTATTTTTCCTCTATCGGATTTGACTTTACTACCGGAATTGACATGTTCAACACGGCGGGTGTCTTATAAGAAGCAGGAGATGCTTACTCTACCGGTACTCCTGATCTCACCCATGGTTTTTATTGGGTCCGTGTTGTTCGTCTGTATGTGTGTCTTCATTTTTCTTTTTGTCCCCGTACTTAAGAGGTGTCTTTGTTTCTTAGTGTGTCCGATGTTGCCATTGTCCATGGATTGTTCGTTCTTTTGATTGACGGTTCGGTTCTCACTTACTTTTCAAATAAAGTCGGTTTTCGGGCCAGCACCGAAGTACTGGCCACTTTGTTGGTGTATACTAACAGTCTACTTACAGTCTAAATGTTGTGTCAAGCTCTTTATTGCATCCTCATTCCCTGTAAACTACACTTCAAATTTCAGTGATCAACATGCTCCGGTCGTATCATGCTCTTTGTATGACCTTTATTGTATACTGATAAGCCTCACAAGCCTCAATGATTAAATTTTCGGCTTTGTGGATTATTATAGAATAATTTAATAAAAACATAAATGCCTTTCTTTGTATCGAAAGATTTACTAGCAGACAGCAATTATTGAGACAAAAAGTTATTTATTTATTTTAAAGCTAAAGAATTCCATAGAACCATTTCAAAATTTTTATATTGAATAACAGATCATGTCGTTATCGGGAAACATTCTACATTTGTTACTTTTATTTAGATATATTTTTTCTAATTAGCAGTTAAAAGAAAACGCATTAAGAATTGTTTCTTAAACTTAACAAGTGTATCCTGTAAATTGGAAGTTATTGTCAAAGAGGTTTATAAGCTTTAAGACTGCAAGGTTTGTTCATATTTTCTATTGTATAGGCTGAAGAAAAGTCATTTGAACTACTAGTACACATCAATTATTATTATTCTGTCAGAGTTACTTCCTTTCTTCAGGTTCTTGCACTGATATCTTTCATCTCAATAATTTAATCTCTTTAAGACCACTTTTATATCAACTAAATTCAAAGAGGACCCTTCAAATTTTTTGCGTGATCTAGTGTACAAATAAAAATACAAAGAGGATAACAGGAAACATCTACAATGGTTGAAAATTACAGTCACATGCCACAATCTGCCAGGGAACTACACAGGAAAAACACAAAGTCAAACGTAAACAAAGATATGAACTCGGGACAGCCGGACTTGGTATACCGGCACTAGCAAAAGCTAGCGGTAGAGTGAAACCGGTTTGTGGGTACTCAAACCTCCCCTTTATCCGTCCCGTTTCCCTATAGAATTATTATACGAATAAAACCCAATACAGGTAAAGCTTTATTTCATATCGTGTTTGACAATGCAAGATAAGCTATTGACAACTTAAGATATTTGATAGTTGTAATTTTCACTAAAAAGCTCGTGATTCTTTACATAGATTTAGCCTTCATCAGGCGGGGAAGTGGTTGAAATAGAACAAAAGAAATTGAGCTCTCGTTTAAATGAGGTAGAAATGTTACTTTTTGGATTGTTTACCATAATTATGAATGAAAAAAATACTATTATTTTCCATTCCTTTATTTTGAATTTATATGAAAACAACGTAGATTACTGCAGGTGAACGTATAGATGCATATACGATGCACAAATCGGCATAATTAGATCAAGTTGGTGTCTGTCTTTCAAAGTGGAACACACCTTTTAAACTGACATGCAACGTTCGTCTTCACATTGCACTTAAGATATTCTAAATGCAGTAAAAAATTAAACTGCCTAGCAACGACTGAGACCTTTAGCGATATAACGATCGGTAATTAAAATTCCAAATTTCATAACGAATTTCGATCTCGAAAATTAGGGTTTTTGGCCAGAAATTTAGTATTTTGAAATACAAATCTAGTATTTTGACGAGATACATTGTATCCGGGCCGAGATGACGTTCATACTTCATGTAAGAGATCATGAAAAATACTTACATAAAAATATCCTGTGCATTCTACCTATCTACTGCCAAAGGTAAGAGAAGAATTGTGAATCTCCAAAGCAATCTTATACTTAGGAGAAGGTCAGTGAAAAATTGCTGAAAATTTTCTGTTTTTTGATACTTAGAAAAAAGTCGTTTGAGAATTGTAGAGAATCTTTCAAGCAGTATATACTTCACTTAGAGAAGTTGGCAGAGAATTGTGGAGAATCTCCAAAGCAGTATAATACATAAGAAAGCGTCAACAGAGAATCTCTTAGGGTGCCTCTCTTGGTTGTCAAATACTTTAGAAAAAGTCTGCGGTGAATTGCTGAGAATCTCCAAAGCAGTGTCTGTCTTATACGTAGGAAAAGGGCACCAGAGAATACGGAGAATCTTCTAAGCAGTCTGTTGGTAAGAAAAGTCCGCAGAGAATTGCTGTGAATCTCCCAAGCAGTCTCATGCTTAGGAAAAACTCCGGCGAAGAATTGCGGAGAATCTGTTAGTCATCTAATACTTAAGAAAAGGCAGAGAATATCACAAGTAGTCCAATACTTATAAATAGGGCCAGTTAGCGTAGATCTGGAAGGCTGTATAATACATAGGAAAAAGTCAATGGAGAATTGCAGAGAGCAACCGCCAAAATTAATACGTTGACAGTATTTGTGCATTTCTTGAATTGCGTACTATCTACCAAGCAGTCTAATATCTAGGAAATATTCAGTGGGGGGAATTGTAGAAAATCTAATAAGCAATCTAATACTTAGGGAAAAAATCAATTTGGGATTGGTGTAAAATCTACCGAGCAGTCTCATAGTCAGAAAAAGTCAGCAGAGAACTGCGGAGAATATCCTAAACAGTCTAATACTTATGATAAAGAATGCTTAAATATAAGAAAAAGGGCAGGGTAATTTAACAGAATGGATTTGATTAAATTCAGGGAAAGGGCTTTGGTAATATTCAGGGAAAATATTAGAATTTAAACGGTGTAAAGGGTTATATTAAGGAAAAGGGTTAGGGTTGTATTCAGAATAAGGGTTAGGGTTATAGTGAGGGAAAGGGTTATATTATGGATAAGGGTTAAGATTATATTCAGGGAAGGAATTTGGGATAATTATTAACGGAAAGTTAATGGTTTATGTCAGTGAAATAGTTAGGGTTATCATGGTTATAGTCTAGAGAAAGTAGGGTTATATTTAGAGAAATGGTTAGGGTAATAGTCAGGGAAAGGGTTGGGATTAAAGTCAGGAAAATGGTAAGGGTTATATTTAGGTTTATAGTCAGGGATATGGTTAGAGTTATATTAGGGAAAGGGTTAGGATTACAGTCATGTGAAGGGTTAGAGTTGTAGTCAGGGAAAGGTTTAGGGTTATGTTTAGGGAAATGGTAAGGGTTATAATCAGTGAAAGGGTAAGGGTTATATTAAGTGAAATGGTTCGAGTTTTAGTCAGGGATATAGTTAGAGTTATAGTCAGGGAAAGGGTAAGGGTTATATTTAGGGAAATTGTTAGAGTTATAGTCAGGGAAAGGGTTAGGGCAATATTTAGGGAAATGGTTAAGGTTATAGCCAGGGAAAGTGTCAGAGTTATATTTGGGGAAAGGGTTAGGATTATAGTCATGGAAAGGGTTAGAGTTATAGTCAGGGAAAGGTTTAGAGTTATATTTAGGGAAATGGTTAGGATTATAGTCATGGAAAGGGTTGGAGTTATAGTCAGGGGTATGGTTGGACTAATAGGCATGAAAAGAATTCAGGTAAAAAATTAAGTGAAGGGATATAGGGTTATATAAAGAGTAATGGCAAGGATGATAGTAAGGGAATAATTATGGTTAAATTAAGGGAAAGGATTTGGCTATATTTTTGGGAAGGATAAGATTAATAGCCAAGAAAAATGCTCATATTATAGTCAGGGAAAGTGTTAGGGCATTAGTCAGGGAAAGTGTCATGGTTAGGGTTGATAGTCAGGGAAAGGGTTAGAGTTATATTTAGGGGAATTGTTAGGGTTATAGTCAGGGAAAGGGTTAGGGTGAAATTAAGGAAAAAGGTTGGCGTAATAGTCATGGAAAGGGTTAGTATTATATTTAGGAAAAGGTTTCGGTATATATTAAGGAAAAAGGTTAAATTAAGGAACAGAGTTAGAGATATATGAAGGAAAGGGTTAGAATTAAAGTCATTGGTATGGTTAGGGTAATAGACATAAAAAGAATTCAGGTTAAATTAAGTGAAAGGGTTAAAGGATTATATAAAGAGTAAGGATAAGGTGATAGTAAGGGAAAGGATTATGGTTAAATTAAGGGAAAGGATTATGGTTAAATTAAGGGAAAGGATTATGGTTAAATTCAGGGAAAGGATTATGGTTGAATTAAGGGAAAGGGTTGGGTTATATTTTGGGAAAGCATGAGATTTATATTCAAGGAAAATGTTAGAGTTACAGCCAGGGAAAGGGTAAAGGTTATCCCAATGGAATTAGTAATTAGGGCTATGATAAGAGAAAGGATAATACAGCGATGAAAACGTTCAACATTCCCGAAATAACGCTCATCGTGCAAATCGTGTGCGTTCATCGTATAGACCGTGTGCGTTTATTGTGTAAATCGTGTGCGCTCATCGATGTGAGTCATCAGTCCGAGCAGTTGAGAGTCGACCATGGATATCCAGATCCGAGCCGACTTCGAGAGCTAAAGTCCCTGCCAATACCCAAGCCTTTGTCCTAGTCATCTCCGATCGAATCCTCCATTTCGAATCCGATGGCCAGAAGATGAGGAGTTAGATAAATGGACGCTTCACTTTTGCGGAAATGCGCCACCAATACCGAACCCAAGCATGGGTTCTCCTTCATCGTCTCTGGGGATGATAGCCAGATCTTGACCCGCTTCAATCCATCCCTCTAACTGCGCAAAGAAAATCTTACGAGATGGCCCACGTGAATTTGGAAATGTACTACTCCATCCCCAATATCCATGCCAGAAATACTTCCCAAGACGATGGCGCTCCTACAGCATCGACGATATCAACAATGAGATCCACTGGCAAATGCGGCTCAGCAAACACAAAGCCAAGATCCTTCTCGATGCCAACCGCGCGACTCTGAGAGCACACTTACCCTTGCCAGAAGCTACGAAGTGGATTTCGATGTGCCCAATAGTCTAAATACGGGGCTTGGATTCGATCGCCGGACGTATATCTACGACCGGAGCACGAACGGATACGTGGAGGGTGAGCATATCGTTAATATCATCAGCATCAAAAATATTCTCATGAATAGTGGTATCATCCACGGCAGTTACGTCAACGGTACCCAGCAGTCCACCATCTAAAGCTTTTTCCCGGGGTCGATTTAGGTATGAAGATGGTTCAGACCGCAAAAAATTTGGTGTACTTACCGGTACCCTGAGGACCATCGACCGCATGCAAACATACCTGACCGATCTGCGAGGGGAGCATCTCACAATCCGCTTCCATCAGTAATAAATAAATGGATTATCAAAAGTACGGTATTAACTTGACGAAGGGGTAGGCAGAGAAGATCCAGCCTGTGGCAAAGAAGGGATACCCCGTGAGCGTCCGATTGCTGCATGCCAACCTATCTGGCTGGCATAAGATGATCCCCCCTCAACGGCAGATCCAGCGCATTGGAGATAAGCATGAAGCAGGTGAGGGGTCACGTAAAGGAAGGTGGATTTCTCCCCATGCTTGCAGGTCTCGCCTCTGCTGCGCTACCTATGCTAGCCAAAATCGAGTTGCCTGCTTTGGGTGTAGGTGCCTTGACCGGTTTGGGTAGTCCAAAAAGTTGTGGAATCCGGATTATATCTCAAGAAAGGTGGAAGAGTATGCTGCCTGAAACCCCAGGGTGGTGGTCTGCATCTCAGCCAAGGTACTTTGCCCAATACTTACGGCGATGGATTGTACTTGGAAGAATGGAAGTCGGCTCTACTCCTTCAGCTTCATAAAAGTTTTCTTCATCACTAGCGTACCCAGCACTATTCACTAATCGTCTGGTCGACTGTTCAGACAACTCTGATGAAGAAGAGTATCCCCTGCTAGGCATGCTCCTATAAATAAATGGACGAAGTAGATGCCAGTAATATCGCTTGCATGGAAGAGGAGCTCATTGCAGAAATCCAGAGATATAAGTATGCATTGAAGATCTATAACCGACTGGATAAGGTTGTCTCCCTTGCCCTTGGTGGATTCTCCGTAGGTAGTTTATTGCTGACCAGTGGTACGATGGGGTCTGCTCTGACCGGTGTGGGTGCTGTGGCATTCATTCCTCTGGGTTTCCTCGTCTGCTTATGTGCCACGAGAAGTATGGTCCTGTCCTTGATCTCACTTCAAGTCGCAAAGAAGAAAAAGAAGCATTGAGATACCGTGCGATTAGCCATCACTTAAAGGTCCCAGCTGGCAGGTGAAGACGGTGCTCCTACAGTCTACATAGAAAATTATTACGACGAGAAGGATCGGCTTCGTCAACCTTCTACCCCAATTAGTGAAGCATTGAATGCGCATGTGCCTTGGGGGAAAGTTCTTCCAATCGCGCCTCGGTCGGCCACGCCTCGCTCCCTGCTCAATCCCGAACCATCCAGATAAAAAAAAATCCCAATCCGCTTTGGATTGAGAAATTTTGCGTTCTTACCACTAGCCTTCTGGTATTTTTTCACTTCCTCACCAGATCGTGTGAGAGGTACTGCTGGTTAGATTTCTTGCTCAGCTTGAATCCGGTGCTCCGAACGAAAGTTCCTTGCAAGGGACCTTTTTCTTTGTTGAGCGTTGAGCAAGCCAATACCTTGGTGGTATCCCCTTCTCGATTTTTCAGAATAGGAATTTTGCTTTTGCCAAATTTTCCTTCAACTTCTGCCGCTTCCAAGATCTGATAGTTCACCTCTGTGGGCAAGTCCTTTTATTTGAGGGCTTCCTGAGTTTGGTCCTGCACCTTCTCCTGAAAGGCGTCTTCGCTGACGGAGTCGTCTTGGGAGACTTCAACGAATCCATTGTGTACGAAAGTCATATTTCTTGTATTTACCCTATGCTCAATAGGAATGCCATCCGTTTGCATCTGGCCGTCAGGGTTGGAGGTCCTATGCAGGATTTCCTCTTGAAAAGGGTAGGTGGGAGAGAATTGTCATTTTCCTACTACTCCTATTTTGGATCTAGCATTCAGAATTCCAATAATCACCAATTATTTAGTCCGAGAGCAACAAAACAATCTCCAATGTGGCTATTCACTGATGAAATTCTTTTGCCCCACCAATGGTTTTTCGCATGTGACAATCGCTTTCCAGTAACACAGGTTCACGTACAGAATCTGATATTTGATTATTTTCATCTGGTCTGATTGATATATTTGAATAGCCATCCAAGTTTTCACAATTTCAAAATATTAAAAATGCACATTTTAAATTATTCAGATGAAATTAAGATTTAAGTAAATTGGTAGAAAAAATGCGAATATCTCGAGGTTAAAGAGGGCCTTCAAATACTGTTATAACTGCTTTTCAAGAAGCGGTGTAAATGAAATTTGAATTTTGAAAAAACTCCAAAGATCCACTTGACATCTTAAACTCTTGATAATAATCACACTGTAACAGCATTAAAACTTTCGACTTATTCACACTTTACACTACCATTCCTCATGAACAACTAAAATCTCGGCTGAAAGGCTTAATTCATAGATGTTTCTCACGTAAGAACGGTTAACGAAGATATAGGTACATTGTTGTAGGTAGAGAACAAACCTACTTTGAGAAAAATGACTCCGAATCGGAGAAAAAATATACAGAGGAAGAATTGATTAAAATGTTAGGTTTTCTGATCGACAATATATTTGTCCACTTTGGAGGACTTGTTTTTCAACGGACTATTGGAATTTCTATGGGCACAAACTGTGCACCTCTCCTAGCCGATCTGTTTCTCCACTCTTATGAGGCTGAATTCATCGAAGGGGTTCTTCAAAATAAAGATAAAAAACTGGCCCAATCCTTTAATTTTAGCTTCTGTTATATAGAGGATATTTTGTCACTAAACAACCCTCGCTTTGGGGATTTTCTTCATTTGATCTATCCAAAAGAGCTCAAGTTAAGGATACTACAGACACTTCCACATCGGCCTCGTCCCTTGACCTTCATCTCGAAATTGACAACAAAAGTAAACTTTAAACTAAGCTGTACGACAAACGCGATGACTTCACTCTTCCAATAGTCAACTTCCCTTTTCTTTGTAGCAAAATCCCAACAGCGCCTGCATACGGAGTTTACATCTCCCAGCTCATTCGCCATTCAAGAGCTTGTGGTGGACACAGTGACTTCCTTGATAGAGCCTGGTTGCTCACAAGAAGACTTCTTAAACAAGGGTATGTTATTCAAAACTTGAAGTCATCCCTCAAGAAGTTTTACGGTCGACATCACCATCTTGTGGACCGCTATTAGATATCTGTTTCCCAGATGACAACAGATCTTTCTCTTTAAAAGCTTAATTGTTGTTTCCTCTACCGGATTTGACATGTTCAACACGGCGGGTGTCTTATAAGAAGCAGGAGATGCTTACTCTACCGGTGCACCTGATCTCACCAATGGATTTTATTGGGCCTGTGTTGTTCATCTTTGTGTGTGTCTTCATTTTTCTTTTCTGTGCCGAACTTGTGTTGTGTCTCTGTTTCTATGTTGTTTCCGATTTTGCCATTGTCCTTGGATTATTCGTTTTTGATTGAAGGTTTGGCTCTCCCTCACTTTAAGACTGCATAGGATCTTCCACAATTCTGCGCAAAATTTTTCCAAAGTATTTGACCTCTGAAAGATTCTCCGCTATTCTCCACTGACAATGACGTCTCCTTATTAGACTGCTTTGGAGATTTTCCGCAAATCTCCGCAAACTTTTTCTCAAGTAGTAGAGAGTTGAGAGAATCTCCGCAATTCTTCGTAAACTTTTTCCTTTTTAGAAGACTACTAAAAGAATCTCCGCAAACTTTTTTATGAGTGTTAGACTACTGAAAGAATCTCCGCAATTGTTCGTAATTTTTCCAAAGTATTAAACTACTGAAAATCTCCGATATTCTCCGCAAATTTTTTCCTAAGTATTAGACTACTGAAAGATTCTCCTCAATTCTCTGCTAATTTTTTCCTAAGTAGAAGACTACTGAAAGATTCTCTGCAATTCTCTGCAAACTTTTTTCTAAGTATAAGATTCTCCGCAATTCTCCACAAACTTTTCCCTTAGTAGAAAACTATTGAAAGATTCTCCGCAAACTTTTTCTTAAGTATTAGACTGCTGAAAGATTCTGCGCAATTCTCTGCAAACAATTTCCTAAGTCATGACTATTGAAGGATTCTCCGCAATTCTCTACAAACTTTTTCCTAAGTATTGGAATTCCGAAAGATTCTCCACAAACTTTTTCCTAAGTAGAAAACTACTGAATTTTTTCCTAGTATTAGACTACAGAAATATTTTCCGCAAACTATTTCCTAAGTCTTTGACTACTGAAAGATTCTTTGCAATTCTCCGCAAACTTTTTCCTAAGCATAGACTACTGATAGATTCTCCGCAATTTTCCGCAACTTTTTTCCAAAGTATTAGACTACTGAAATCTTTTTCCTAAGTACTGAAAGATTGTCCGCAATTCTCCGCCAACTTTTCCTATGCATAGACTCCTGAAAGATTGTCCACAATTCTTCGCAATTTTTTCCTAAGTATTAGACTACTGAAAGATTCTCCGCAATTCTCCACCGACTTTTTTTCCTAAGTATTAGACAGACTACTGAAAGATTCTCCGCAAACTAATTCCTTTGCAGAAGACTACGGAAAGATTCTCCGCAATTTTCCGCAAAGTTTTCCCTAAGTATTAGAGTACTGAAAGATTTTCCGCAATCTACGCTAAGTTTTTCTTTAATAATAAACTGTATCGGATTGTCTGCATTTCACCATAAAGCTTTTCCTAAGTATTCGACTACTGAAAGATTCTTCGCAATTCTGTACTGAGAAACCTTTGTATTAGACTGCATGGGAGATTTTCTGCAATTCTTCGCAGAATTTTGTCATACTATATCCAACTTGCCAAGAGATTCTCTTTGATTCTCTGCAGTTCTATGCATTTTTACTCTTAAATTCTGCACTTGTTATTTTCGTGATCTCTTACATGAAGGAATAGCCAGAAATGATGGGTATTTCGACAGAGAGAAACTCCATATCTCGTTGAAACACCAGTTTTCTCAACCCTTTTGTTACTCTTACTTGCCATAGATTACAACTTTATGATTTCGTAATAACAGATTTTACAATTTGATATCACAGATTTAAAAATTTGTTATAACGAATTCAGAAAGTTGTGATTTCAGTTTTTCAATCTGTTCTCACAATTTCAAAAATTCGTTAAAACAATTTCTTTAGAATTTGTTTTAACGAATTCTACAATTCGTTATAACGAATTGAAAAAAAAATTGATAGGTCCTAAATGGGCTTCCGTATGTATGTCATCAGATGTAGCAAAATTAAATATAATACTAATTATTAATTTGTGCTGTATTTTATGAATTGTTACTTGTCATGAGTATACTTAAGGAGGAATGTGATAAGTTTAGTTTAAACTTATTCTGTTTGCAGTAATACATATATTGATAGGATTAGACATGAGCAAGTGCTTGCTCCCGAGGTCGCCTCCAAATAGCAATAATAATAATTAGACATGCAAGATTTCACAGGAATAATGACCTCTCCCCGACTCTGCCGATGTCTACTGACTTTACCAAACATTCAAGGAAGTTTATATTTTTCTTCCGTGGTTCGATATAACCGCGGACTAGACTCTTGGAGCTAGCCGGTGGTTTAGCATCGAGCAATCATTGATCAATCTTTCTAAATTACGTATTATCTTTATCTTTCCCTCTCAAGATTGTAGTCTCGGAGTTAGTAGTCTACCTGTTTTGAACATTATTTGTATGTTCATTACACTATATGGACACGGGATATGGGAAGGGGAGGTTTGGGTACCCATAAACTGCATTTAACCTACCGCTGGTTTTTGTTTATACCCTTACCAAGTCCGGCTATTCCGAGTTCCTATCTTTGTCTACGTTTGTCTTTTGTCTGTTTATTGGTGTTTCTCTTGAGTAGTTTCCTTATCATCATGTCTTTTGATTGTTATTTTCGGCCATTGTAGGTCTGTTCTGTTATGTTCTCTTCATTAATGCAAATCTGGTAAATAAATCTACTTAGATAAATTAAGATATCATAAATTGATAAAAACATTCTCTAAATTTTATTACAGATATATTGACTTATTCAGGAAAAATGGTTCTACATGCAGGGCTCTTATACAACAGGGCATTTCACATCCAAACTTCTATGGAAATATCATTTACAAAGCGCATAAATTCAAAAATTGTCCTCCCAAACTTATTTATCCGGTGAACAAACTAATTCATAAATCTTTACTTCTGGTTTTTGTTGGCAAAGATATTGATCACCTCCTAAATGCTTTAAACCCTAAATAAATTAAAACATTCTTTTTTTCATATTGGCAGTATTTGGCATTACACAATTTCATGTTCTTCTTTCATAATCGATGATGTTGTTATTCGAAATCTATTATATGTATTTCAATTGAAGTTTCATGCGTAAAAAGGCTTGATATCATAGTCAACGGACATTATGTCCTTAGCTAGCGGTTAGTAACTGCGAGCATTTGTCAGGACAGTATCCGTGTGTATTGTCTTCATGTTTTATGTACTTCATTCTAAAGGTTCTCGTCTTGATAATGTGGACCTTTTTCTAGTTTGATTTTTACTGTGAGTCTTTTTGTGTATTTATTATTTCGAGGTGTTTTTTTCCAACAGACAATAGGGATTCCTATGGGAGCAAACAGTGCTCCGCTTTTAGCTGACCTTTTCCTTTACTCGTACGAGGCCAAGTTTTAACACGGGCTCATTCAAAGAAAACAAAAAAATTTAGCCCAGTCCTCTAATTTCAGCTTCCGCTACATAGACGATGTACTTTCTCTTAATAATCCTAAATTTAAGGAGTATTTACATCAGATCTATCCAAATTAGCTTGAAATTAAAGAAACAACTGAAACACCTACTTCAGCTTCGTACCTAGATCTTTTTTTTTT
>MJUU01000666.1:75150-109982 GCA_002080025.1 Modiolus philippinarum
AAATTAAGCATTAAAATTGATGTTTTTTAGCACCTACCTTTTAATCTTTTACATATTTGTTAATTATGTCTCATAACTGATTTGACAATTGTTTCACGTAACTATTGGCGTATTTGTTTCCAGAATAAATCATTTCTCCACGTTAATTTTTTTATCAAAAGTTGTGTTTTACAAATAATCACTTCCCGTATTTGAACAGTGTTGTACCGATATGGTTATAATTTTATAATTTACCCTTTACCAGGCAGTCTGTTTTGAATGATATTTCAACAATATTTCTATGTGTTTGGTGTATGTTTGACATAAGTACCATTCTAAAAATACGTGACAGATGTTTATAATGTTTTTATTTGTTTACTTATATAAAAAAGGTGTAATTAACTAAAGGGTGTGTTTGAGTATTGGGTGTGTTCGTATAGTTTAGATATGAACTTGTTGCGTCAAATCGGAGTCCAGCTCTGCTATGCGAAGCAAACACTTTTCTTCACTTGTATTAAAGTTCCAAATACTGTATATATGAAATATCCCTCCTATGCCTCAATTTACGCTTCATCCTACGTTTGACCTGCAGCCATTTTGAATATTGTGACTGTATTCCATGCAGTTTATTATTGATTTGCAGATCCCATTCGGCCTCCAATAACTTTAAAATGTCGATTAAAGGCTTCATGTCAGTGTACGGTAATAGACAATCCGCCAATTCGTCATCTAGTGCATCTTTGGCTTCCTCGTAAGCAAATGTGTTTCAATAGATCTCCACATGACTAGGGATCCAAACATAAATGAATTATTTGCGTAATGCTACAATTGACTTGTAGAATTAAGATATTTTTAAAATAATTGGGTGTTTCGTTTTCCGACTTTCAATTGCCAAAAGGTATGTGATAGGGATTGTTTTCAAGATATTGGTATTATAGACCAACTTTGTTGAAAATACAAAGAAAGTTTGGAAAAATAATGAACAGTGATTTTGACCCTTGTATTGTTTTTCTTCTTAGATATTGCTTAACTGGGATGAAACAAATTGTCACAGTCGGTGGGATCTGGCAAGAAGATAATATATCATGACCTCTTTATTGTAAGTTTCCTTATATACATACTTGATAGTGGTAAATTTTATTCAAATTGCAATTAATAAAGCATTAGTCAACTCTTAATTTTTTTTGTACAAGAGAAGAAACTTAGAATGTCGTGGGAACGAGTAAGTATCCCGTGGCCTTAAAATAAAAAAAAATTACTTGTGCCCTCTTTGCTTACGCAGTTTACCGATGTAAAGTACAGTCAATTTTAATGGCATTTATGACTTGTCACATTGCCTGATGGAATAATGGTCTTAATACTTCCCTGGTGGAATTAAGTCATAAGCTGTTCTAACGTCAAGTGCAGTGGAAAGGTTAAGTCCAACAAGTTATTTAACGAATATATTCCGTCGTGTAAAATATTCTGATATGTTAATGTAACTTTTCTATTTCTACCTTGCTGTTCCAGTATAAATAGTTTTTGTTGCCTGTATTTCAATGTTGTGAAAATTCTACCTTTTGGCGCGACTTTTATCCAAACGGAATGAATACCCTGCCGGAATGAACACCACTGTTACATTTGCAATAAAATCAGAATTGAAATCTGCGCAAAATAAAATATATCTATTGAATACATCGCATACATTAAAAACGGATCGACGTGCCTAGACATAACCGGAACTGAACTGAAAACGGATATCAAGTGAATGCCTATGTAGTCAGAACATGTACACAGACTACATAACAAAGAAACAAACAAATTGGTTTTAACACTTTAGAACCCAAATAATCCCTGCAAAGATTTTCAAACGTGACGGATTAACTGGGGGGAAATAAAGAAAACACGCAATTACAAATGGAACGCAATATAGTTATTCAGGAAACTTGCATAGTATAATAATAGAAACACAAAGTATTAAAAATATTTCAAAAGTCATGAAACTTGAAATGCACATATTGCTTTCAGCTGTCATTTTTATGTACACTTACAATTAATAACACTTTCTGCCATTTTCAACTTTTTAAAATGTATCATTTTTAAGAATAAAAAAAACAAGTTTTTAGCCAAAAATCATGATATTTGACATTTTAGTCGAGTTCAGTTTTTTGACTGCCTGCAGACTTTGATTCACTAAAAATGTTGAAAAGTGGCAAAGAAATGAAAATTCATATATGGGTACCAATTTTTGGCTCATACAAGAATTTACAATTTGTTTGGGTTATTTTAAAAGTTTGGAAGGGTATGGTGCTGAGATTAAACATTTTGACGTTACAACGTCGTTTGAATCATCATTGGTTCCCGGCAAAAATTGGATTTGTTTTTATGGTGGATAAATTTTTGGGTACCAAAATTACACGTAAATCCATACAAGGAAAGATACATAGCAGGATCTTTTTCTTGCTCAACCATTGAATTGTCTATTTAACAAACTAAGAGTTTGTCTGCAGTGAAAGGCAGAAAATTCGAAGAACTTATTGGAAAATCTTAAATCCCATTCCTTTTCTCATATATATATTCTCTCAAAACATTTGATTTTTTTTCACTCATTTTACCAAATTTCCTCACTATTAACTCAAATTACGAATCAAGGGTACATGTATAATTCACAAACCCTTTGCAAATTAAAAAAAGTTGTATAAAGTTATAAATCAACATTTTTTTCAAAACCAATTTAAAAGGAAAAGTATGCTACGATGAAAAAACAGGTGTGCAGTATCCTCGATTTTCTTATTGATAATATATCTGTTTTATTTGGAGGTGCTAATTATCAATAGAAAGTCGGTATACCAATGGGCACTAATTGTGCTGCTCTATTCACAGACTTGTATTTATATTCTTACGCGACTGAATTTCTTCAGGGACCCGTAAAAATCATAAAATAAAAGATCCCAAATCCTTAAATCTCGCTTATAGATATATTGATTATGTTCTTTCCATTAATACCGCAACTTTTTCTTAAATGGATTACACAGATATATCCACCAGAACTAGAGGTTAAAGAAACGACAGAAACCGCTAGATCTATATTTTTAAGAATACATCTCAAATTTTACAAAAAGGTCATGTCAGTACTTAAAGGGACAATTTTATTTCAAAATTATCAATTTCTTTAACATGGGCAGTAATATTTCAGCTTCTCCTGCTTACAGGATGTATGTTTCACATTTGATTTGTTACGCGACATCTGCACAAATTATACCGACTTTCTCATTATGCAAAATTATCGTCTTATTGTTCAAGGCTTCAAAAATTTCACTTAATACGATAATCAAAAAGTTCTACAATAGATATTAAGCCCTTATGTTTTGTTCCGATTTAAGCTCAGCACTCGGATGATCATTTCTTTTAACTGTCTACGATCTTTCGATGGCAATTGCGGTTGAGTTGCTACCGGACACTATGCAATTGAAAAAAAGGGGGATGGCACGCCATGCAACTAGATTTAGACACTATTTCTTTTTAAACGCCTATAAGTCAGGTCAATTGTGGTCAATAGTTTTTTCCCAACTGCTTTATCTTTTTGCCTCATAGACTTTCCGCTTGGTAATTTTGTTTTTACGCCTATCTATAGATAACAGAAAACACTTGTATGTATATCATTTAGAAATGATGCGAAAGAATGGGATCTTCTGCTTTACTTTGTACGAAGATAAATTTCAAGTTACCCATAACAAAAAGATACTTAATATGAAATTACAATCGACAAAAGAAAAGACTTAAATTTTCTTGCATTTTTGTTAAAAACGAGACGACATAAGCGAAAACTAACAAATGAGTTATTAATACATAAATACCCAAAGGTGAAAAATAGACAGTAATGTTTGTCAAGCTGTACACTTGTTATTAATTTTAGAAATAACTAAATACCGAAGTTACTGTGAATTTATTTTCTGCATATGCGCATTTCGACAACTTATGTCTCTTCCGTGCAGATTAAATCTAAACATTTACTGCATTTTATGCAACTTCGGTACTTAAGTATTTTGAAACCATTGGGTCGATGCCACTGCTGGTGGACCAGAGGTCCCCGAGGGTATTCACCAGCCCAATAGTCGGACTTGTCTGACATGAGAAAAATTTACCTTGCGTTTTATAGAAATTTGCCGTTTTTATCAAAATTCTAGCCATATAAAAATACTGAGGCTTCATTCCTTGTATTGAACTTGGTAGCTGTCCTTGGTACTGGATTTGGCCTCCTATTTCGATATTTTTGGTAATGAGTACTTCTTTTTTTTACTACTTTTGGATTATAGCTTTCCATATTATATGCTGCTGATGAGAGGTTACTCCTTGAAACACGTGTACAGCATAACGAAATTTACTGCATTTTATGCAACTTCGGTACTTTAGTATTTTGAAACTATTGGGTCGATGCCACTGCTGGTGGACCAGAGGTCCCCGAGGGTATTCACCAGCCAATAGTCAGACTTGTCTGACATGAGAAAAAATTACCTTGCGTTTTATAGAAATTTGCTGTTTTTATCAAAATTCTAACAATATAAAAATACTGAGGCTTCATTCCTTGTATTGCACTTGGTAGATGTGATTGGTACTGCATGTGGCCTCCTATTTCGATATTTTTGGTAATGAGTACTTCTTTTTTTTACTTCGTTTGGGTTATGACTTTCCATATTATTGGATTTTAATGCTGCTGATGAGAGGTTACTCCTTGAAACACGTGTAAGCATAACGAAATTTACTGCATTTTATGCAACTTCGGTACTTTAGTATTTTGGAAGACCATTATCTCAAAGATGTTCAAAAACTGATAGAGAACAGATTACCAATATTACTAACAGTAAAGCCAAAATCAGCTAAGGACAGAGCTCTGCATGAGGGAGATATTCCTTAGTTTCAACAAAATTTACAAAAATTTAGATATTGCAAGATTTCAAATAGAATCGGCTTTCGGGTCAGCACAGAAGTACTGACTACTGGGCTGGTGAATACCCTCGGGACTACCAGTCCACCAGCAGAGGCAACGACGCAGTGGTAACAAATAACTTAATACCGAAGTTACTGTGAATTTATTTTCTGCATATGCGCATTTCGACAACTTATGTCTCTTCAGTGCAGATAAAATATAAACTTTTGGAAGACCACCAACTCATTGCACCGATTTTTTATGTAACAATATTTAATCAAGTAATAATTCATATTTAATTCGAAAACGGGAATAACTTTTTAACGCTTGACACTAGTAGAATATTTGATATAAAAAGATCGTGTTTTTTTCAATTTTATAAAATGATTTTATAATATTAGAAAACACGATGAGTTATTAAATAAATCAGTTTCAAATATTAGAAATAAGGGAATAAATCTAAACAAATTGCCATATACAGTTAAACCTGTCTAAACCGAACCCTGACTAAACCGAAAAGCTGTCTAAATCACACACAATGGGAAGGAACTTTAAAAGTATTTCTTTATATTTTAAACCTGTGTAAACCGAAGACCTGTCTAAAGCGAACAAATTCTTCAGTCCAAGAGGGGTCTGGTTTGGACAGGTTTCACTGTACAACAGTTTACTGGTAGACGTAGATTATCAATCATGACCAGTGCTCACCAGTGGTGTAAGATTACCCCGATTGTACGGGTGGAAGTAAAACCATTGCAGTAACAACTCTGCTGTTAGGGCTTTTAACATTTTTAACATAGTGTTCAAATTACATTGTTTTCAACCTTTACAAAAATTCAAATATCTGTTTAAAAATTCTGGTGTTTAATCTTCATATAATAGCTCTATCCTTTGCTGAATTTGGCTTCACTATTCAGATTTTACAGCTATATTTTCCTTTATCAGCTTTAATACACATTTAGGAAAATACACGTAAGTTGTCGAAATGCGCATATGCAGAATCATCAAATTATTATTGATATGTTTGTACACTATTGACCCCATGACATTTTCGTAAGTTCAATAATAGATTACTAGTATGTTTGAAAACTGGTATTGCCTATCTTTGCGGTTTTTTTTTTTGGTTTAATTACTTCACTGGTTCGCTGTTTTTTTTTCTTTTTGTGTGTGTGTGTGTGTTTTTATTTGGTTATTATATTTTCATATCATTGTTCTTAAAGTAACAAATTTAATATAAAGTATATTACTCTAACATGTACTTTAGAGAAAAAACCTCAAAGCAATAAAAAAGCACGATGTGAAGCGTATGGTACAGCTTTGCATGAGAGACTTAGTTTCATCAAATTTCTTAATTTTACATATGATTGGATTTTCGAATCAGGACCACAGATTACATTTGGGCAAATCGGCATTACATTTGGACAAAAAAATGTATACATTTTGGGCAAATAAAAATTTTACGTTTGGGCAAAAAATATTTTTCTTTCCTGAGCTACTCTTATGTATAAAACGTAACGTTTGAGCAAAAACATTTTTTTTCATAAAATAATAACAAGATGCTGAAAAACAGGATTAAAATGTAAAGTTATATACATTATCCCTCTTCCGTTCGCCAGATATCGTCTGCCCCTGCAAACTACAGGAAGGTGGAAGTAGGATTATGAGCAGGATAAGTCTTTTAATATACTACATATCATCCAATAAAAAAGCACTAAAATCTGACTTAAAAGCACTAAAATCCGACTTAAAAGCACTAAAATCTAACCAATATCTCTCGAACAATAAAACTATGAACATGTGAAGAAGTGTATGGAAGTTACGGTATATCCGTTCTGGTTCAGTACCTGTAGCTAACACTTTTAACGAATTCTTTTCTGGTGCAGTTTCCCGCTTTTCGTCGCTTGTACATGTCCATCAAATATTCAACCTGTTCTTTCTCTTTTCTGATTTCAAGCGCCCATTTTTAATTGCTCGTATTTTGATATAAGTTGTGGATTGTAATTTGATTTCAAGGATGTAGTAAGGTGAGGTTTTTGAAATCTGTAAAATTCATTCGGATTTCTCTAATTTTATCCATTATTACTATGTAAAATATTTTGCATTACACCCAATTTCCTACATTGTAGTCATCAAAGGCTTCAGTACCTCATTTTAAGTCAGTAAGCAAGATTTTATTAGATTGTAGATTTTCCTTCCATGTATAAGAAATCAATAATGTGTTCATGTTATACTAAGGTAAAAGTCCAAAAGAGCCTTTCCAACCATATTTTAAAATGTGAAATATCTCGAAAAAAGGCCCATAACCTATCAATATTTTTAGCTGACTGTATTCCTTTTACAATACTCTTTCCATTTAGGGCATCAATTTAAAATCGTAGATTAATATAATTTCACCTTACTACATCCTTAACATCCATGAAAATAAATATTGTCTGATGGGATGTATACAATTGTTCGTTAATAGGAGCGTGAAAGGACTCAGCACCCATTCTTGGTTCTTTTTGCCTGCGATTGGGTTTCTTCTCAGACTTGAGATGGAAAGTTTGTTTCATTTATGTAGATTCGCTAAATCATCACACCTTCGATCCTGTGTATTTACTTCCAAACCTTCCATGTATGGAAACAAAAGTTTACCTAAGTGCCATAAGGGTGAATACGTTGAAAGATTAATCAGTATACGAAAAACTTAATCAAACAATAATTAATTTTACTATTCTTACCGGTAATTACAAGTTTGAAAGACTCAGGTAACCAAAAAAAATGATTTGCCCAAACGTTCCTATTTTATTTGCCCAAACGTGATATTGTCACGCTTATGATTTTGCCCAAATGTAACGCGCCCGATCTTCGAACACTAGGCTGGCGATACCCTAAGGGAAAAGACATCGACCGATAGGTAAATGAAGGTAACTTTAAGTTTAGATAATAAGACTATCTTGGAAGCATTTCGTTATTGGTAAATTCTTCAGCGTTTTGATCTTGTCTAACGAGACAATCTCCGGAAACACATTCTAGGGTGATAAAATAGATATTTTAAAAATTCTGCAGTTCAAAGTAAATATATAAAAGAAATGTTTCCTAGCTATGATTAATATATCCGGTAAAAAGGAAGTTACTGTCAGACAGATTAGTTAGCTTCAACACTGTAAGGTTCATTCGCACTATGAATAGCACAATCTGAATAAAAGGCTTTAGAACTCGGCATTTCGAAACAAACAATAAATAGTATTCTTATTGAGGAGTTTCTGAACTTACATTTTTATTTTAATCATCCAATCTTATTATGAAAACAACAAATATATTATATTAAATTCCATCTTAAATATGGAGTTATTCTACTGAGATACAATACTAATTTTGATCCCATTTATGTGCACAAAATAACCCGTCACAGAATGTTAAAGATATGTTTTCCATTTTCAATCACATTGATGTCTTAAATAGCGTAATTCTATTGGCCCTACAACTATTTTTCTGTAGACTTATTTTTCTTTAACCAGACTAACACCTTACGAGATAAAGCAAACTGAAAATCGGGTTGAAATAAAGCCAAAATTCAGTAAATCTCTACCGCATACCTGACCTAATACAATAGGTATACATTACAGACAGTAGTGTATTACATCCATCCAACATGTGCAACTCCATACAAGATCCTAGCATCTTTTGGTCATTTTACAAGTCTTAAGAAAAAAAGAGAAACGCAATCAGTAAATTGGATAGATATTCTCAAAGAGAAACTTGGTCATGTGGTGCCCAAATCGTTTAACTTTTTGAAATATTTTTATATAGAATGTACTGTAATAAGAGAGATAACTAACTTTTATTTACACAGAAACTATGAGTAGTTTACATGCTATTTAAACTATGACGACAAACACTTTTGAAAAATTCTTTTTGCTTATGAAGTTACTTATGAAAAGACATTGAGATAAAACAAGAATTTCTGAAAATAAATTATCATGTGTGCCAACCCCTATTTTAAGATATTTTGATTTTTTTTTATGGAACTGTACTTAATAGTTTTTATACCTCTTTATTTCTTATTTATTTTTTTCAATTGTTGGCATTTATAATTATAACAGGAGTTCAACGTAATTGGTTGGAGAAGTCCTAATTTCGTTGGCGCAAAATTGTTTTTGTATCAATTTGGGTTATAATAAAGAGCATTTTAGTAGATAAAAAAGTTTCCTTTCGGAAGTAGTTGTATTATAGATTCTTTTCTATTCAATACTTTTTCGAAATAATAAAGATTCAAAAGTTATTGAAGAAAAACCGTTTCGAAAATAATGCAGAAGTTAAAGATGTAGGTCGTTGATGTTTTTCTTCAATAGCTTTCGAAAATCTTACACATTTTGAACAAATATTGAATGAAAAGGGTGAATTTTTTTATTCATTGCCGAAAGGTAAGATTTTTATCAATTTAAACGATCTAGGTAACTTTAACTCATACACAAACGATTTTGCTCCAACCAAATTAGGACTTCTCCAACCAATTAGGTTGACCCCCCATATTAAAATAATAGTGTTGGAAGAAATCGTCTTTCTTTTATTCATTAATAACTCTATGTCATTATGTTTCCGGTTGAATATAAATATTTTTTGAGACAGTTGATAAAAAAAACCAGAAAAACCGAAGAGAAGAGACACAATACATTTGCCACAACAAAAACTGTTACGGGCAATTTTAGTCTCTAACAACGGTCATCTCCATTAATATTACAACACACAAAATGAACCTGTGCCATTTAAAAATTGACTGTCACAACATTTGCAGTCATTCTCAGTCGTTTTGATATTCAGTGTCAGTCCTATCTTTTATCACAAATACATAAGGACTGCCCCTGGTCTTAATAGTCATTTTTGTGTTAAGTAGTGTAAATGATCTGTGATACGTACTATATGTGGGTGTTAAACTGAGATGTTCGACTAAATGAGTGTCAGACCTATGGTGTCGGATGGTTGTAACGATGTGTAGATAGGTCTGATAACTAAACATTAAAAAATATACAATCTATTATTAAAAAAAACAAAATCATATCTATTTGTTTAAGGTAACTTCTAACATAAGAAAAATTTTCAATACACAAGCAAAAATGTTACATGCAAATAAAACATCAATAGGCTTTATTATTTCTCATTATTTTCATTACGCGCAACAGTGTCAAACAATTGAATCTTTTAATACTGTGTATTTTCTGTTTTTTTTAGACGATTAAAAGTGAAATAAAAATTTGATTTCTGATATCGCTGTTCTTTTAAAAAACGTGTTTTCCATTCTAAGCGCCCTCCACTGTGGCTCCCTCATGAATATCTAAAGTAATAGTAGAACAATTGATAGATATCGCTGGACCTTCAACAATTTGGACGGTTATTTCTTGAACAATATTTTGTTTTATTGAATGTCCTTGTATCTTGTATAAAACATGTAAAAAGTATTTAAGCCATGAGCAAAAAAATAAGAAATTTAACAAAAAATCGATTCTGAGCCACAGGAAGATCCAATCATAATATACCAAATGTAACAAATGTTGATTTCAACAAGAAACACATTGTCTTTTTTACAGATCATCAGCTATCTATTTTCCGGGATCTGATTATGATTGACTTGAATAGACATTGATAGGAACCGTTTAGCTATCATGTCTAGACATCGGACAGCAATTATAGTTTTAAGTGATAAAATATTTACATTGTATTTTTCTCTGTCACTTGTGTTGAAAATCTTCATAAATCAAAGGGCTTGCAGTTATGTGACTGGGAGTTGGATTAGGAGGTAGCATGACCAGATCACATCTGTTCGGGGTCATGAAATATGAACAAATTGTCACAGACATGGTAAGAGTTTTCAGTGGTACTTCCTCCATTCCATCAAAGAAAAACAGGCATATTTTAATGATAAATACGATTATTCTTTTTTAAAAGGCAGGACATGTCCAGGCAACTGCATATTAGTTTTGGGTCTAAACTTTGAGAACTAGAAACAATGTAGATGTTTAGTTATCCTCTCAATATAGTCAATTATTTTGATTTATCTGCATTAAACAGAAATGACCATATACAAAAATTAAATCCATAGTAACTTCGGTACTTTGTTATTTATTACCACTGGGCCGATGCCCCTGTGGGTGGATTGTTAGTCCCCGAGGGTAGTCACCATCCCAGTAGCTAGTACTTTGGTGCTGGCCCCAAAACCGATTTTATTTGTCTAAATTGATGATTATTTTTTTTAAACTGAGGAGTATCTCCCTCTTGTGTAGCTCTGTCCTAGGCTGATTTTGGCTTTCTATTTTAATTCTATTGGAACTCTGTTCTATATCAGATTTTACAAATATTTATATTAATGGATTGCCAAATATTTTGATCTGATATGAACTGAAGACACATAACTTGTCGAAATGGCCATTTGCAGAAGTTAAATTCACAGTTACTTCGGTACTTTGTTATACATAAGTCTGTAATATATACGACTAGTAAATATTACGACTGGAGTTTGTCATTCCTGCAGTGTGAAGTCCGTAAAATCCTACAGTGTGAAGTCCGTAAAATCCTACAGTGTGAAGTCCGTAAAATCCTACAGTGCGAAGTCCTTAAAAAGTTTCCCCGTGCAAGAGAGATGTATGCTCTCTATACATTTCAGTTACGGTGAGAGAGAATTTCTCATATGAATATAATTTTTATAATTTCGAAATGTAATGCTGACCTCCTGTTTAAAGTGCCGACATCTCCCTATTTTCTAATGCCAAGCATTCTTACTTTCGACTTAATGAGTGCCCTGTGTTTGCCTAAATGTTTTAATGGTCCAATAGTTTAAGACACTATTATTTTTGTCGGGCAAAGGATGACAGTAATTGTAAAAGCACTTTGCAAGTTTTATTAATATTTGTTGACAATCCCACACCCATGGTTAATTAGCAAAGAATTCCGCTCAAACCGGTGCTAGGGGAAGTATTGAACTTACTATGAGGTTTGATCAAAGCTAATTGTTGCAGACCAAATGGTGACTTCAAGATGACGTACAACAATAAAAGCGTTGTTCCTTTACTTGTTTTTTTTTCATGTATTTGTAGAGACTTTGTCTCATTTGCATTTACTCCATATCCTTTCATTCACCATAATAAGTAACTGATGGGAAGGTTGTTACTCAATATGGAAGACTGGGGTAGTTTATAGTTACACTAAATCCTGGACAAAACAAAAGCAAAGGAGTCCACTATTCCATTCGTTCATTTTGGTACAAACTAAATAATAGAATGAATCACAATAGGCATCCTACCCCATATTCAGTGTATCTGGAAATAAGTGTCAAACAATTATTTCAGTATTGTAATAGCGGCGAAAGTAAAACAATATTTATAAGTAATAGTAGAACAATTAGTAGGTACCACTGGACGTTTTCGCTTATCCTTTGACCTTGAAACAATTTCGACGATTATTTTTGCTGAACATAATTCTTTTTTTAATGTCTTTGTATCTTGTAGAAAATCATTTTTGATCCATAGGGCCTGGAAGGATGATCCAATCATTATGTACCAGTTGTAACAGATCTTGACCTTAGGGAGCGATCATTTAATTTTTTTTTTNGGGGGGGGGGGGGGGGGCTAGGAATGAATTCGAAAAAAAATCCAGGACCAAAAATTTGGTGAAAAAGTTATCAGGACAGGGGGAAGTTGAACAAAATAACCTGGATGACATATATCAAGCAAAACGTCTTGCTTGGATCGACAAAATGACAGAATTGCATACAATGAGAAAAAATTGTCAGGCTCAAAAATTGCATAAAAAATATCCAGTATCCTTCTTCTCATAAAATTCAAATGGTTGCTCCTTTCACAAGAAACACATTGTCTTCTTTACATATCATCAGCTATATGTTTATTATCGACTTCTACAGACATTGATAAGTGTGAATAATTAAAGAGATAATCCGTTATCTCATTATTATCGACTTCTATAGACATTGATAAGTGTGAATAATTAAAGAGATAATCCGTTATCTCATTATTATCGACTTCTACAGACATTAATAGGAACGTTTAGCTATCATGTCTAGACATCGGACCACAATTAATTATAGGTACAAGTCGTAAAATATTTACTTTTTTTCATAATTTTTTTTTCTCTGTCACTTTAGTTGAAAATCTTCATAAGTAAAACTGTCTGCAGTAATGTTACTGGGAGTTGGATAGGAGGTAGCATGGCAAGATGACATCTGTTGGGGTCATGATTAACTAAATACCGAAGTTACTGTGAATTTCCTTTTAGAATTTAATTTAGATAAATGGCAAGACATGGTCAGGCAAGTAAATAGTAGTTTTTGGCCCTAAATTTGAAAATTAGAATCGATGTAAATATACTCAACAAAAAAAGTTAAGGATCAAGGTTTTTCATTTCCATTACAAATGTATTAAGTTTTACAACACAGTTTAATATAATCTAATCATACAAGATCCAATCAGTCGTGGATCCTCTTTTTTGATGTTTTCGAGGTTATCGGGTTAGACACTTGAAAAAAGTCTATGAAGTCAACCTTCCATCTGGTCATTCCTTCTCGAAAAACACAAATTTCTGAAATTTGAATTTTTACCCAAAAAATTTATCTGCCTTAAAAACAAACCAAATTTCTGTCAGGAACCGATAGATTGAAGCCTTTACTTGCACAATTTTTGTGTCTTGATGGTTCAAACGAGGCTGTTAAGTCAAAATGTTTATTCAGAGCACCATACCCTACCAAATTTTGAAAATGACCCAAACAAAAGTGGAAATTTCTCTATGGGACGATATGGGTACCCTAAAAAGAATACCCATTTCTTTGGGACTTTTCAACAATTTTTAGTGAATTGAAGTCTGTAGGCAGTCAAAAGATTGAACAACTCGATAGAAATGTCAAAATCATAATTTTTTGCAAAAAACGTGATTTTTGGATTCTCAAAAATGAGAAATTTTGAAAAGTTGAAAATGGCAGAAAATGTTCGTAATGGTGAGTGTATACACTGTGCAAAATGTCATGTTGATCAGAACAGTGGTTTTGCCCATGCGTCAAGACGAAAATAGACATACAAGAATTTAAATGAATGTGATCCTTAACTTTTATTGCCCAGTATATATATAACTAAATACCGAAGTTTCTGTGAATTCAAATTCTGCATATGCGCATTTCGACAACTTATGTCTCTTCAGTGCAGATAAAATCTAAATGTTGGAAGACCATCAACTCAAAAGTGTTTAAAAACTGATAGAGAACAAATAACCAATATGATCTAAATGTAAAGCCAAAAAATCAGCTAAGGACAGAGCTGTCATCTGCATATAGTAAATTAGAAGTCTCTTTACTGCCGGGAGAGGTTGTTAGTAGTATATCGGGGCCGTTCAGATCCATAGGCCTAATGTTAAAGTCCGAGCAAATAAGTCAAAAAGTCCCTCCCGATTCCGGTTCCGGAGATCGTTTCCGTTCCGGAACCGAGAAGTGTAATGAATCTGCCATTTTTAGTATGTCGCTGACCTTTGGTCTCTCAACACGTGTGTCTTGCCTATGGTCTCATTTGTCTATTGCCATTGGTCATACCCTGTCATTGGCAAATATTAGTCTCGTCCTACCTCACTTCAAGGTTCTTTTATTAGTCTCGCCCTACCTCAATTCAAGGTTCTTTTATTAGTCTCGCCCTATCTCCATTCAAGGTTCTTTTATTAGTCTCGCCCTACCAAATTCAGGATTCTTTTATTAGTCTCGCCCTATCTCTTTTCAAGATTCTTTTATTGGTCTTATCTTTGATCTCATGCTAACCCTAACCTTTAACCTTACACTTATCCTCGTACTAACCCTATCTTTTTTTGTTATGTAATGTGTATATCTTCAGATATACCATGGTTTACCCTAACCAACCAAACCTTTACCATAATGTATATAACCCTAACCCTTAGCTCTAACCCTAACTCTAGTCATTTAGTGTTTGTATGCATTATGATGTGTTCCTTATACATTCGTTTCCTGATTTTGTTGACTTTTGTTCATGACTAACTCTAACTATCCTTTCTTGTAATTCTTTTTGTATCCCTTTTTATAATTACTTGTGCTTTAATTCAATGCTATCCTTCCTTTATCCAACCTCTAACCCTAACCTAAGTTCCTATGACAACTCTATATTCATTCATTATTCATTTTCGAATATATTTCTAATATTCTCGTGTTGTCCCCCTTTTACCCAACTTCTAACCCTAACCTAAGTTGCTATGACAACTTTTATTTTAATTAATTAATTTTTTATTTATTATTTTATTATTCTATAATTTATTCTTTTTCATTATACATTTGTATTTTTTTTATTATTTTTCATTACGTTTTATTTATTTATTCACTATTATTATTAATTGTTTAATTCATTTATTATTTAATCTATTGATTCTTTTATTTTATTTACTTACTTTTTATTACTTATCTATTCATTATATTATTTATTACAATATTGCAATTAATTCATTTTATTTCTTTTATTATTTTCTATTCAATTATTGGTTTAATTTTCTTTATTTAATTTATTTTTATTTATTAATTATTATTATTAATATTATTATTATTTTTAGCAAATATTTACAATATTTATTTATTATTTTTCATCATTATATATAATTATTATATTTTTTTATTTTATTATTATTTTATTCATTTGTTTTAATGTTAGTTTTATTTTGGCTAATTATTAGAAAGCCCAACAACTTTATGATTTATTTTTTCCAACCTGAACTACTTAACCCTAACTTTCATTAAATTTAGCCCTAACCTGTACATCGATGATTAAAACTTATCAATAATCATTGAGATATATGTAACCCTAACCCCTGTGTATAACCCTAACCCTAATACATATAACAGTAACCGTAACCCTTATGTATATAACAATAACCCCAATCTTTATGTATATAACAGTAATCCTAACCCTTTGGTATAGAACTCTATGTATATAACAGTAATTCTTACCCTAATGTGTATAACCATAACCCTTATGTATAACTCTAACCCTAATGTATATAACCCTTATGTATATAACACTTACCCTTATGTATTTAACCCTAACCCTTATGTATAGCCTTTATTTATACTTACCTTAATGTATATAACAGTAACCCTTAACCTTATGTATAATCCTTACCCTTATGTATAACCCTTACCCTTATTAGATCTGTTGCTCTAACCATATTGATGGATATCATAATTCATTGAAAACACATAATGAAACGTCAACTATGGCTATGAACTGACACAAAACATCAATGATATTGATATGAACATAAATTTATCCATCACCTATGAATGAAGAAAACAATATGGAAACACTTTGATATGAATGTTAACAACAAATGGAAATAAACATCAAGTGATACTATGAAAACAAATTTTATACTGAAGATAATATGAAAACTAATGTGAAATGAAATACTAAAAGCGGAAGCATAACGTCAGCTATGACTATCAACTGACATAAACTATGAACACAAATAGATATTGAAACAATATGAACTACAAATACAAACATAAGGATAAATATGAAGTGATACAACATGAAATTGAACACAAACACAAGAGAACATGACAACCTAACAACATTAATGTAAGCTAAACAAAGAAATAACGTCAACTATGAACTGACACAAAACATCAATAACATGATATGAACATAAGACCATTCATGACTATGAATATAAATATATAGGCATATTAAGATATGAATGTTAAGTGGAACACGAAACATCAAGTGAAGACAAATAGATATCAAAATATGAAAACGTGAATTGAATCACTAAAAGCGGAAACATAATGTCAGCTATGACAATACATTGACCCCAAACTATGAAAACAAATAGATACGGACGACAAAATGAACACAAAAACATAAGCATAAAGCTAACTAAGACTATAAATTGATATAAAACATCTAAACCTATGAACATTAACACGAAAGTGAACCAGATAATATAAACATAACGTCAGCTATGACAATGAATTGACCCAAACTATGAAAACCTATGAATGTGAACACAAAATACAAGCATAAATGTTAAAGCATTAACATAAAGTGATACAAACTATCAACACAAATTGATATTGAATCAATATGAAAACAAATATAACAAAACACTACAACTTAACATCACAAACACAACATAACATGACAACATAATGGCATTGATATGAACTGTTATATGAAAACATAACATGATACGTCAACTATGAGTAAGAGCTGAAACAAAACTTAAACATAACGATGAACGTAAATATATAGACATATTAACTTTGATATAATAACAAATGGAGGACGAAACATTAAGTGATACTATGAAAGCAAATCGATACTGAATACAATATGATCCACAAATATAAACATAAATGTTAAAAGATTAACCTGAAGTAATACAAAATATGAAAACGAATTGATATTGAGGATAATATGAACGATAAAAACAAGTATAGTGGTAAACGATCAACACGAAGTGATACAACATATGAAAACAAATAGATACTGACGATAAAATGAACAATACATACAAGCATAAATGGTTAAAGATCGACATTAAATGATACAACAAATGAATGTAAACAAATACGAACAGAAACATTGAAACATCAACATAATCTGACACAAGATATGTAAACATATGAACATTGATACGAATATGAACACCAAATCATACACCTAACGCTAAGTATGACTATAAAGTGATATAAAACATATGAACATTAACACTGATATGAACAAAAATATAATCAGAAACATTGAAATATGAAAAATAGATGACATTCATATGAACTTAAAGGATAAAACTGAAACATAACTTGAAATCTCCAATGAAATGACAAAACATTATGACAACATATAGTCATTGATATAAAAAAAAAAAGATGAAACTTACAATATCAAGATCATATGATACAAAACATTATAGATTAACCACATTCATGAGAACTTGAACACCAAAACACAACATGTAACATGAGATATGAACAAAAATACATGCATAAATGTTAAAACATTAACATTAACTGATACAACATATGAATTTGAACACCAAATACAAGTAGAACTGTTTAGAACATTGTATTCAGTATCGATTTGCTTTGATAGTATCACTTAATGTTTCGTCCTCCATTTGTTATTATATCAAAGTTAATATGTCTATATATTTACGTTCATCGTTATGTTTAAGTTTTGTTTCAGCTCTTAGTCATAGTTGACGTATCATGTTATGTTTTCATATAACAGTTCATATCAATGCCATTATGTTGTCATGTTATGTTGTGTTTGTGATGTTAAGTTGTAGTGTTTTGTTATATTTGTGTTCATATTGATTCAATATCAATTTGTGTTGATAGTTTGTATCACTTTATGTTAATGCTTTAACATTTATGCTTGTATTTTGTGTTCACATTCATAGGTTTTCATAGTTTGGGTCAATTCATTGTCATAGCTGACGTTATCTTTATATTATTTGGTTCACATTCGTGTTAATGTTCATAGGTTTAGATGTTTTATTTCAATTTATAGTCTTAGTTAGCTTTATGCTTATGTTTTTGTGTTCATTTTGTCGTCCGTATCTATTTGTTTTCATAGTTTGGGGTCAATCTATTGTCATAGCTGACATTATGTTTCCGCTTTTAGTGATTCAATTCACGTTTTCATATTTTGATATCTATTTGTCTTCACTTGATGTTTCGTGTTCCACTTAACATTCATATCTTAATATGCCAATATATTTATGTTCATGGGTGATGTTTCAATATCTATTTGTGTTCATAGTTTATGTCAGTTGATAGTCATAGCTGACGTTATGCTTCCGCTTTTAGTATTTCATTTCACATTAGTTTTCATATTATCTTCAGTGTAAAATTTGTTTTCATAGTATCACTTGATGTTTATTTCCATTTGTTGTTAACATTCATATCAAAGTGTTTCCATATTGTTTTCTTCATTCATAGGTGATGGATAAATTTATGTTCATATCAATATCATTGATGTTTTGTGTCAGTTCATAGCCATAGTTGACGTTTCATTACGTGTTTTCAATGAATTATGATATCCATCAATATGGTTAGAGTAACAGATCTAATAAGGGTAAGGGTTATACATAAGGGTAAGGATTATACATAAGGTAAAGGGTTACTATTATATACATTAAGGTAAGTATAAATAAAGGCTATACATAAGGGTCAGGGTTAAATACATAAGGGTAAGTGTTATATACATAAGGGTTATATACATTAGGGTTAGAGTTATACATAAGGGTTATGGTTATACACATTAGGGAAAGAATTACTGTTATATACATAGAGTTCTATACCAAAGGGTTGGGATTATTGTTATATACATAAAGATTGGGGTTATTGTAATATACATAAGGGTTACGATTACTGTTATATGTATTAGGGTTAGGGTTATACACAGGGGTTAGGGTTACATATATCTCAATGATTATTGATAAGTTATAATCATCGATGTCCAGGTTAGGGTTAAATTTAATGAAAGTTAGGGTTAAGTAGTTCAGGTTGGAAAAAATAAATCATAAAGTTGTTTGGGCTATCTAATAATTAACCAAAATAAAACTAACATTAAAACAAATGAATAAAATAATAATAAAAGAAAAAAATATAATAATTATATATAATAATGAAAAATAATAAATAAATATTGTAAATATTGTTAATAATAATAATAATAATAATAATAATAATAATAATAATAATAGTTAATAAATAAAAATAAATTAAATAAAGAAAATTAAACCAATAATTGAATAGAAAATAATAAAAGAAATAAAATGAATTAATAACAATATTGTAATAAATAAGATAATAAATAGATAAATAATAAAAAGTAAGTAAATAAAATAAAAGAATCAATAGATTAAATAATAAATGAATTAAATAATTAATAATAATAGTAAATAAATAAATAAAACGTAATGAAAAATAATTTAAAAAAATACAAATGTATAATGAAAAAGAATAAATTATAGAATAATAAAATAATAAATAAAAAATTAATTAATTAAAATAAAAGTTGTCATAGCAACTTAGGTTAGGGTTAGAAGTTGGGTAAAAGGGGGACAACACGAGAATATTAGAATAATATTCGAAAATGAATAATGAATGAATATAGAGTTGTCATAGGAACTTAGGTTAGGGTTAGAGGTTGGATAAAGGAAGAATAGCATTGAATTAAAGCTCAAATAATTATAAAAAGGGATACAAAAAGAATTACAAGAAAGGATAGTTAGAGTTAGTCATGAACAAAAGTCAACAAAATCAGGAAACGAATGTATAAGGAACACATCATAATGCATACAAACACTAAATGACTAGAGTTAGGGTTAGAGCTAAGGGTTAGGGTTATATACATTATGGTAAAGGTTGGGTTGGTTAGGGTAAACCATAGTATATCTGAAGATATACACATTACATAACAAAAAAAGATAGGGTTAGTACGAGGATAAGTGTAAGGTTAAAGGTTAGGGTTAGCATGAGATCAAAGATAAGACCAATAAAAGAATCTTGAATTAGAGATAGGGCGAGACATAAAAGAATCCTGAATTTGGTAGGGCGAGACTAATAAAAGAACCTTGAATGTAGATAGGGCGAGACTAATAAAAGAACCTTGAATGGAGATAGGGCGAGACTAATAAAAGAAGCTTGAATTGAGGTAGAGCGAGACTAATAAAAGAACCTTGAACGGAGATAGGACGAGACTAATAAAAGAACCTTGAATTGAGGTAGGGCGAGACTAATAAAAGAACCTTGAATTGAGGTAGGACGAGACCAATATTTGCCAATGACAGGGTATGACCAATGGCAATAGACAAATGAGACCAAATTGAGAAAAAAAATCTTTTTTAACCTCTCTTATGTTGAAATGGACATTTTAGCGCGAGATTCTCGGTAAGATTGGACAACTCATTATGAATTAACAGGATTTACCATACACCATGCAGTTTACACACAACTTATACTTTATATTTACCATCAGTTAGGTTTTCCTGCCCGTACGGTCTCAAATCTGAAGAAGACAAAAGTAAGAACGTTGTCAAGCCCTTTTCACAAATAATCTTACCATAAAGATTAATCGTAAGTCTTTAATATTTCATATTTACTTACGATTGAAATGTATCTTAAGATTTTTTGTAAAAAGAGTTGCTGTTCTGTGCTAGATGTTTTTTTTTTTATTTTTTACAATTTTTTATCGGCATTTTTGACTTTAAAAAAAAATGCTCGAATAAAGGAAAAATGTAGAATTTTTCGAAAGAAAATAAAACAGATTCCAAGTAGTATCTCCCTCGTTAAAACTCCTCACCAAAATTGTCATTTAGATCATATTGGTTATTTACTTACTTGATAATTATTTATTTTCGTGGGGATAAAATTTCGTAGATTCAATCTTTAAAACTGTTTCGTGTGAATAAATTTTCGTGGAATTCATGTAATATAATATGATATGATAATTACCAATGCTGGAATTACATTCGTGAGGATTTAGTTTCATTGATAACTCTTACCCACGAATTAAACGAAATTTAATCCCCAACGAATATTTCTGCTTTTACAGTATATGATCTTCCAAATGTTTTGGGTTGATCTGAACAAAAGAAACATAAGTTGTCGAAATGTTTTACCTACAGAAACTGAACACAGTAACATGGATGTTTATCAAGAATATCTAAAAATGTAATATATATCACACTAAATCGACGTTTATCGACGTTTATCTTGCAACTTTGGTATTTTTATATATTAAAATTTGATGAATATCCATGTTTCGGGGTATATTATTCACAACAATCAATAACAAGTGTATGTTTATTTTTCAAGCAAGACAGAATATCCCAATCGTTATTTCTCTTCAGTCAGCAATTCTGTTATTTTTATTTGAGGAGTGGCTTTCATTTAATTTTTACGGGAGTATTGTTTTAACCCCGACTAGAATATCAGTAAATTACTGCTATTTCACATGGGCAATAATACTGTATGTAACGATATCGCAGCCAAGAATTAAAACTACTATCAAGATATGTTGGTTCTTTTACTGCACTTTTTACATCTTGCTCATTCCACAGTGGTTTTGAAGACTCCAGCTTATTGGTACTTTATACACGAGAATATCGAGATGGTGACCGATGAAATTATGATAGAAAAAATACGTACGCAGTCTTCAATCGGATGTGCAAATTCCTGTGCAAACAGAAAGTCTTGTTGTGTGGCGTCGTATACTAACACCAGTGAGGAATGCGTCCTCGACACAACTGGGTCGTGTGATGTCAAAATAGAATCGACAGATGGTGTGACGCTTATAGCTAAAATTTTCAAAGGTAAGATTGTTGCAAATCTTTGTCACACAACGTGGAAAGAACCAAAACCTTTTTGTCATAATGATATATATAACAAATGACGTGTTAGGAGATGATTGAATGCATTCGCTCAATTGATACAGTGAAGGAAATAAATTGTGTTGAATAACAAAATACCGAAGTTACTGTTTATTTATTTTCGCATTTCGACAACTATGTCTCATCAGTGCAGATCAAACCAAAACATTTGGAAGTCCATTAACCAAAAACGTGAAACAGCTGATAGAGAATATCTAAATAGAAAAGCCAAAATTCAGCTAAGGATAGAGCTATGCATGAGGGAGATACTCCTTAGATTAAAAAAAAAAATTGTAAAATTTAGATATTGCAAGTTTGAGTAAAATCGGTTTTCGGGTCACCACCGAAGTACTGACAACTGGGTTGGTGAATATCCTCGGGGACTAACAGTCCACCAGCAGAGGCATCGGCCCTGTGGCAATAAATAACAAAATACCGAAGTTACTGTCCGTCTGTCCGTCCGTGTGTCTGTCCTTTCGTCCATACTTCCGACTGATAACTTGTGAACAAAATAACACACTGCCTTCAAATTCGGTACGTAAATTGTTTACCACAAAACTCAGGCCAAGTTCGATTTCGGGTTCAGAGGTCCAAGGGGGGTCTGTAGTTCTGCCCCTTGAAACTTTGAAATTTTGTGGATTTTAGGGTTCTAACTAACAAATTTTGTATGTAAGTTGTTTACTGAAAATTCAAAATTAGTTCGACTTGGGTACAGAGATCCAAGAGGTTCTGAGAGAGTTATGCCCCTTGAAACTTCAAAATTTTGTAAAACGTGGCGGGGTATCATGTAATACACCATTACTATTTTGAAACTGCAATTGCGTAAGAGATTTTGGTTCAAAACAGTATGAATCAGATAATTTCAAGTTCAATTATGCTTCATACTGTTGTCTTTATGTAAAAAGTTCCAACATAATGCACAACCCAATTTATTGACAAAATGTGGTAACTATGACTAGGAAAATAATTTTCAGTTCAATGCATGAAATCATTGTTGTTATTGCTGATACAAAGGTAAGACACCAATAAACATTCCAAAGTATCTTAAAGGTGACAGTTGTAAGTTTGATACAGGGGATATAATCCAATTTTACATCATTTTTACATGTGAATTTCCCCTAATGTGACGAAATGTCATAACAAAATTTTAATGGACGCCAATTCTCCTACACCTTTCATCGGATTTCAACCAAACTTCAAAGAATTGTTGACCATCATGCCTAGTTGTGCATATCGTCTCGCCGTATTGATCAGTAATTTTTGTGGGAGTTATGCCCCTTTTTCACTAAGAAATTTTATCAAAAATAAGTTTGTGGACACCACTTCCCCTACACCTTTCATCGGATTTCAACCAAACTTCACAGGATTGTTGACCATCATGCCTAGTTGTGCATATTGTCTTGCCTGATTGATAGACCAATTTTTGTGGAATTTATGCCCCTTTTTGACTTTAAATTTTGCCAAATTAAGTTTGTGAACGCTAATTCTCCTACATCTTTCAAGGGATTTCAACTTAACTTCTCAGAATTGTTGACCATAATGCTTAGTTGAGTATATCGTCTATCTGGAATGATCGGGCACCCAGTGGCAACATAAAACTCACTTGTGTTTTATCACTCAAAGAACATTACGTACAGTGGGGAGACATTCGTATTTGCATCGAAAACACACTTGTACACAAAAATATCAGACAGAATTTTTCTATTTTAAGATATTTTGTATGTCTTAGTCCAATTCCTCAAAAAATAAAATAAAAATGATAAATCACCGATCATCTTTTCCTGTTATCAGGCTTTGAAAATCAGGCCAAATTCAGTATTTTTCAAAGAATATTTACAAAGAATATATAGGGAAATGTGAGAACATAATTATTGTATAGCTTTCATTTGAAATAAATATCAGATATATTTTTTTATTTTTTGACATTTCAGAGGTATATACTTCAGCTGTATGTTGAGCTTAAAAAATCTATATGTCACCGTTGATTAAGAGAGTTATTTTATATAATTTACGAAATAGACAATATTTACGGGAAAAGGGAGCTAATTGGCGGGAAAATGCATGTCAATCTATTATGATGTCACAATGAAAAGGCCAAATAAGGAATATTCCAGCTTGAAAATCAAGTCAATTCCACGTCCGACTTGCGTTTCGCAAATGCGCCGTGTATTAGTGTCGATCTACCTTAAATTGAATTTGAACATGTTTGAAAAATCCATTAAAGCCTGGCATTAGCAATTATGGAATATTTTGCCACATTTTCCCTATAAAAATGATCTGGTAGCAAATGGGGGTAATAACAAAATCTGGTAGCAAATGGGGGTAATAACAAAATTACCAAACAGAGTTGTCGAGAGAGGGAGTCCATGAGACAAAAAGACAAATCAGGTGGAAACCACCGGAAAAATTGCCGACTGCTATGGTCCTGACTTAAAGACCAAACCAACTATTGTTTATGCGCACAACGCAGCGCATTGTCATTGTTCTGTAAGACGTCTATGACGTCGCAACGTGTGGAAAATCAACAGAGTGACAGTCACTAACTACGTTGGTGATGAAAAGTTAGAATAATATTGAAATAAAAAAAAAAGTCATCAAATTACAAAAATATAATTTATATCTAAATAAGATGGAACATTATTAAATTCAAATTCAAATTCTTTATTGTCATAAAACGAAAAACAAATAAACAACAATAGTAAACATCGTTTACATTTGTAGACATATGAAAAGAATTGGCAATATTCTTGTGTTATTTTTCGAACCGCCGACTATCCATCAAATATACAAATTATTCTTCATAGAGTCCTATAATTGATATAATTTGTAAAATTGCGACATCTTTATCTCATAAACCAGCACTGAATCGCGCAACAGAGGGTCTGTGCTTCGATTCCCGGTCAAAGTTAAATATTTCATGGACCGAATTTTTGGCTCTTACACCATGGTCTCAAGGAACGACCCATAGCACATTAAACACTTTTCATATAGTTCGGCAAGGTGCTAATCACTTAAATAGCCCAATGTGGGCGGTTACTCCGGCTTCCTCCACTACTATAATCGACTGTCATGATATAGCTGAAATACGGCTGAAACCCGTACAAAACCAAAAAAAAACCCGAAAACAAAAACAAACAAACAAACAGACAAACAAAAAACCCCCAAAAACCATAAAAAATGTTAACCGCAATAGCCTTCACTTCGTACTTGACAACTGGTATGGTTTTGATTGTGCCACATGCAGGGGCCGATTTTGCAGTGTGAACAAATGACAAAAATACCTGTATTCGACACGAAGTTAACAAGTAAAAATCTGCACCAATGAAGAAATAATCGGCGCAAATAAAAGAAAAAATCGGGGCTAATGAAAGAAAAAATCGGCGTAAATGGAATGCAAATCGGCGCAAATGCAAAATTCCGGTATGCAGATATGAAATATCACGTAAAAATTTATGCAATGTGCAACAATAATATTAAAGACCATTAGAGGGACACGTGCACAACATTTTATTTTCGGAAAAGGCCTTGGAATTTTTAGGTGGATCTTACAATTCCTTATGCCCGCTTTTCTTTTATTAGACAGTCATTAGGACTTATGTAACCCTTAGCTGATATAATTATATCTTCCTTATATTTGTTTATTTCATTATATTTTTGTTTAATACATGTATATGTTTTGGGCCCATATGTTTATATTCTTCTGAAGTGAAATATCCAGGTAAATCCTGCAATTTGATTGGTTACCTTGACAGGGAATATGAGACCGTATCCCCGTGGTAGCAAAATCACGATTTTTAAACGCTTTTGATAGAAAAATTATAGCACTTCTAGCCGAGGTATAATACAGAAATCCGTTTGCAATTTCAACTATTATTACCGAAATGGCAAGGGTTTGAAGTTAACCTTCTCACTTCTCCATCTATCGAATTTAGCTACTTTTCACGGCGCCATAGCAACAAAACTAAGTCGGTGACCTATATTTTTTATTCTTGAAAATTGTCCCGAATACCTTAAAGAATGGTTATGCTAAGTTTCATGAAAAAATCAACAGGTTAAACCAGTTTTATGGCAAATTTGAACTCACAATGTTCCATACTGTAGTTATTGATGAAACTAGCATTCTCATCCTGAAGGAATGGTTTTATCATTGGTTGCGAATTTCGTATAAAGTACCATTACATTCTTTATGTTCAGGCTTATCATTATGCAAAGTTTTATACCTACAGTAAGGGGCCATATTAAAGTTTCCAAAGTGAAATTTCCATGTGCATTTCTTGTAAAGACAGTCAATGTTTAAAAAACAACGGCAGAAGAATACCGAAAGAACAACGGAGGGCAATTAACAAAAAGTCCAAAGACATGACCAAAACTAGACCACAGAAAACAATGACGCTAAACACAGAAAACAATGACGCCAAACAGACACTTAAAATTCTGCAGCGTTTATTTCTTGTCCGATTTTTATATTATTCATATTGCTGAAAATTGAATGACAAATAGTTTTTCCCAGTAATTAGAAAATATTCTTTTTATGTTTTGTACTTTTCTTTTTGTTACAATTTAAACTTAGCTTAAAATTACAGCGTTAACATTTTCTACATATTGTATTATAATTTGTGACGTCAAAATTTCAGTCTGTATTCAAATTATTACAAGAAGAAAACGTTTGAAAACCGGCTTTCAGAAACTTACAATATAAATTAGAAAATTTTGTTTTAAACTAAGGTCCTGGAGTATCTCCCTTATGCAAAGCTCTGTCCTTAGCTGAGTTTGGCTCTCTGTTTAAATTCTTTTGATTATTTGTTCTCAATCAGCATTTGTTAACCTTTCGATTTCTGGACTTCCAATGTTTGGAATTTATTTGCACTGATGAGACATAAGTTGTCGAAATGGCCATATGCAGAAAAGAAATTTTTAGTAAGTTCGGTATTGTGTTCTTGAACATAATATTATTTATAAATAATTTAGAGAAACTTTTTGTGATGCTCCTTTTAGCAGTATAAAAAATATAAAAATACCAGAAATCATTTCTAGAGATTTGTTTAAACATTGACCGTTTTTAAAAGGAATGCACAGAAAAATTTCTCTTTGGAACTTTAATACGGCCACTAACTATATATCTTTCAATGTATTTTCTTGGTGAAACTTGCTTGACTTTTGGTGCACTGTATATAAATGGAAATTGTAACGTTTTCTACTATAAAAGGACTCATGACCAAGAAAAATATGATCCAAGTGCAAAACTATACAAGAAATTCGAATGCCTCTGAAAACTGAAGCTCGTACTCCCTTAAGTTTGGATGTATCGGAAAAACTACTTACTATTTATGAGGTCATGTACAAAAAAACGTCTATTTGATAATTGGATTACAATACAAAAATACCAGATCAGTCGTTCCTGTGTTTCAGTACAGGTGAGTCTAGTATATTTACATAGCAGACGGTAAATGGTGGAAATGGCGATTTTTGCTTTTCGTTTCTTTTAGAAAACTGCTTCAGTAATTTGCAGAACGGTTGAAAATAAACACCACAAAAAAATCCGCAATTTTTATTTTTATGTCAAAATTTTTGAAAATGGAAATTTCGGGATTTTCAATATTTCGACTTTCAAATGTTAGGATCGTGAAAATCTGATTTTATATCCTTTAACTGCATGTGTTATAATGTTTAATAATGATGTTTTAACAACAAAGTGCGTCAAAATATGCTGTTTTAATCTTGTTTAAGGTTCCCAAATGTTGAAATAAGCACCCCTCCCCTAATAATTAAGAACATTTTCAAAATATTCAAACTCTTTATGCTATGAAATAATGTTTTATTTAAATTTTGGTTTATATTTCACTAAACCGTCTAAAACAGAACCTTTTAAAAAAATTTAATTGTTTAAGTGAGCTATATTAAGCCGTTATACTCAAAAATTTGTACAAAATGGGTTTTTTCCAGCTTTCCAGAATTTTCACTGATTTGTCGTTGGGGTTTTGATTTCTTATAGAATTTATATACAGCTATAAAATATTGATTTTATATCGTTTCAAAGTGCCTGAGCTTTAAGTAAAACACCCTTTTAACGTTTAAGACAAAGGGAAAGTTTTGACCCATTCCTTACTAATTATTTTGTGAAAGATACCATTATCCCTGACGTAAAATTCAATTGAAAAGGATGGTTAAAATGTTCTAACGGCCCGTTTCAAGACGTAACAACTGAATTAAGACAACAAAGTCTCACTGTTCACTTTAATGAATATATGTCAACAGCTGGCAAATAACTAAAAACAGAAGTTACTGTGATTTTAATTTCTGCAAGTAATGTCCATTTTATCCATATTTCTTTACATGCTAATAAAATTTTAAACGACAGGTTAGGTTGGAAGGATGGTTTTTTTGTCTGTAACGAACGTTAAAATAAAATTCTCGGCGAAACAATTCACTTTTCAATAACATTGGTAGTCATCCTGAGATAAAGGGGGAGAATTGTGATGATATTTCATGAAGTCGAGAACGTTAAACGCGAAAAATATGATCAGTCTTAAAATACAAAATTAACCTTTTGTATTTGTCTTACGTCATTGTTTTCTGTGTCTATCGTCATTGTTTTCTGTGTTCTCGTTTTGGCCATTTTTTTACGTCGATTTTTGTAAATTCCACACCATTGTTCCTTCGGTATTCTACTGCCGTTGTTTGATTGATAAAAAACTTCAAGTCGCGTAAATAAGTTTAGCATGTGGAAAAACATGGCCAGATACAATAAATATATATTATTGTTACTAAACAATCCGATATTGTTATGTTGTTGAAAATAATCACGGAAATATCATTTTGCCTAAAAAGGGGTAGGGGCGAAAATGTTCGTATTTTGCATCATTCACAACACTTCTTGTATATTTATACAAGATATAAATTGGTCAAGGTATAGCTGACACCAACTTAAAAACAATCTGGAAAATATACTCATCATACATTAAACATTCAAGAATTAAACTTTGAATTTTGTAACTACAAAAATACCAAAGTTTGCAAGATAAGCAGTAAAATTCGGAAATGCTGAAAATTCCCATTTTTCTCGAATATTGGACAAAAAAGTAAATATGCGTTAAAGCTGCATATAAAAATATATCTATTGCATCTTTTGGGAAGAAAGAAAACATTGGTATGTTGTTTTCATATATATGTAAAAGTAGGCAAGACTTTATGGGATTTATAAAACTCATTATGTTTGCAGTAAAACGTTCGCTATTGGAGTCACATTGAACACTCCCTGCTTTTTTCTGAACAATGTTTTATATATCGCTTACAACATATATTAGATTTATCCTCTAGATTTGACATACATAGCGATATATTAGTGAATTTTGAATACATCTGAAATGCTGAAAATTCCTATTTTTCATTTATTTCGGGCAAATTATTGAGTTAAAGTCGACGAATCGTAATATAATTTATGAACATACACAAAACAAATGACAATTTCAAAGAAGGGAAGGTGTGACTGGACAGCCTACAGTACTACCGTAGTAGAAATATAGCCAGTAAAATCGATTGAGATAACGAAATATTTCTTTAGCTTAATCGGTTAGTCGGCTGGCTTGATTGCTAGAGGTCTCGAAGTAATTTTGTTAATTGTGTAGGGAGACTCATCCGGTTACATTTGGCGCCAAAAAAATACGCCAAGGTGGTTAGAAGGAGCTAACCTGGATTTGTTTGTGATAATTGTGTTAAGAATCATACAATACATAGCAAGTATGATGAATATCTCGGGGGGGGGGGGGGGGGGGGGGGGNCAGCCTACCTACCTGTGTTGTAGTAGGTAATGGATATGTGGCCAGTAAAAAAAACGAGTGAGCTAACGGAATATTTCTTTAGTTCATTCGGTTAGGCGGCTGGTTTGAGTGCTAGGTGGTCCGGGTTCGATAACCGGAGGTGTCCTTGTCAATTTTATAGGGAGACAGTAGGTTACAGAAGGTTTAATGGATTTAAATGTATGAGGTTTATATTACCTAACAATTGCTAAAATTTGTAGTTGTGAAGAAGATATTAATTCTTTTTATTTCATACCAAGTTTTCATAAATTTGAACTTCTCAGAGATAAGATGAAGCAAACGAATGACAAAACTCGGGCGAAAACAAAAATATTCAAAGATGTGTTTTGTTTTTCTTTTTCAAAGTGAAATTTAGGTTATTCAAATCATGCTTACATGTTTTATTTTCAAATCAGGATATTAAAATACTAAAAAAATGTCAGCATCACCTATGGGGTTCAATAGACCAACGAACTTACACAACATCATAAAACAAATTCTTCATCAATATTTTAAAGGGGTATGGGTATAATTTTGGATTTTTTTAAAAAAGTATTAGGCATAACAATGGAACAAATGTAAGTTCTTTGTATTCACATGTTCGTTAAAAAGTCTTCCAATCTTTGTTGTTTGGTCGTATTGTTCCGTGTCAAAGTGCCACATTAGTATACCAGATAAATTTTAGATAAATTTTCAAAGCTTTCTTGATTTCGTCTGTTATCCAAATTACTTACAGTGCTCGTTGCTCATCGGTATGCTGGCATATATATATAGCCAAGGAAGCAACTTACCCCCGTACACAAAGAGAGAGAACATTTGCCAAACAAATTCTTTACCTTTAAGATCTTCAATAGATGTTTGTTGTCGAGTGGGTTAATTTTGCAACTTCCGGGTACATAAATTGTACCCGGAAGTTGCATTTTGTACGAAGATGTATGAAGTTTCAAACACAAAATTGAACGTCTTAATTCGAAAACGTCATGTTTTGGCAGGAAATGTTTTTGATTTTAAATTTTATCGTGAAATCTCTGTGTCACATGACGAGACTTACAGACCCTATTACTGTCATCCTATCTGTATGTCTCTTCCGTGATGAAATTAAAGCGAAAATCAGGATTCAGTACTCTCGTATTTGATTTTTGTTTCCATTTTCAAGATGTTGAGGAATGACTGATTTGAATCCATGTTTTAAAATTGTGTGGGTATTTTTTGTTTCTTTCATTTTACATTATTACGCATCTAAATGTATATACGACGCAAATTAGCATTTTGCAAATCAATCTCCGAAACAGAGGTACATAGCTCTTCCTTCGTCAGATTATCACCTCTGCCACACCTTGTCCTCCATATTGGATTTACCACGCCCTTTTTACAGTGACGACGTATACATCCTGACGTATTTCACACTGTGACATCACGAAAATCGGCCATTTTGCGAGGAATCTCTCCTTCCGGTGTGGCAGAGGTGATATCTGACGTAGGAAGAGCTATGCACCTCTGTTTCGGAGATTGTTTGCAAATGGAAGTAAAAACAAAATTACCGAACACAGTTGTCAAGAGTCCATGAGACAAAAAGACAAATCAAATGGAAGCCACCGGATAATTGTCGACCGCAATGGTCCTAACTTGGTACAGGCTTTTCAAAAGAAGTGGTGCTTTAACCAGTTTTATCGCGCGACAAACCCTCTTCCATTGTGGTAGTGTCTGGTAGCAACTCGACAGCTAATTGAAAGGTCAATGACAGTTAAAAGAAATGACCATTACAGTATTAAGTAAAAAGAATTTTGAATCGGAGTTCGGACCGAAACTTCAATTTATTCTATAAGGGACTAATATCTATTGAATTTTTTTTAATGATAGTATGAGACGGAACTTTTGACGCCTTGACAAGCATGCTAAAAAGGAACATATGAACTTTTCAATTAATGCATTCAAATCAAAATTTTCAGCTAGATTATCACAATTTTCTTTTCTTACCTCTTACTTATACCTAGCGCTCAAACCGGTGCTATTGGCCGTGTTGAACTTACTATAAGGCATGAGTGTTTGCTCTTTGTTGAAGGCCTCATGGTGACTTCAAGATGAAGAACAAAAAAAGCGTTGTTACATTTGCTTACTCTTACCATGTATTCATGGCGATTTTGTCCTATATGTATTTACTCAATATCCCTTCATTTTTTTCATTTGTGAATCTATCAATTTATATATGACAGAACGTTCTAAAGATACTACTTGTCCTTGTCTTCTTATCAAATTTAGTTTCTTGATATTCGGGTTATTGGATGTGGTTTGTTTCCATTGATTAATTCACTTTTAAACTTTTTGGGCCATTTAGGACTTGCTATATGGTGTCAAGTTCCTCAATGAGTTGGAGACCGTACGGTAACCCCTAGATGCTTTGTTTTGGGGTATTTCAATATGGGATGGGATGTTTTCTCCTTGAAATTTACCCTATTTCCTGTCTTTTTCATATGTAGAATATCTTTTGTTTATTCCATTTGTGATAATATCGACAAAATAATATATTAGTAAATATTAGCTTACAACGCAGGAAAACAGGCCATTGTTTAATTTGGTGCATCATTCTGTGTCATTAACGGTATCAGTATCACCAGACAGTACAATTTGAATCTTTTTATCCTTAGTACGTGGAGTTCCTGAGGCATATCGTTCAAGAGTATGGACAGAAAAAGATGTCTGTGCACAAAAGAACAACATGCTTGTGTCTACTAAATAATTTCTGCACAAATATTTTGGGCTTCACTTCGTACATTATGACTCGAAACTAAAAATTCATTGGAGATATGTAGATCACTGTCGGATTCAAAATTTGTGGTGCATCATTGTACAGACATTTACAATTGTTTCCAGGAATTAAATAAACATATTCGCACTTTTTCAAATCATATTATTTTATTTTTGATGAAAGTTATGAACAACTACCATTGACATTTACCCCATTTCCTTTCTTTTTCATAACTATGCGAAATTCTCGCACAGCGTCAACACTATTTTGTGCATTGGAATAATATGGTGGCCAGATGTGGCCATTTCGCGTTTTCGCCTTCTCTCCTGTCACTTTCTACAGCGGGAAAACGTGAAATAAAGAGAGCGAAAATCCGAAAATACGAAAGCAAAAACCCGAAATCGAGAAGACGAAAAAGCGAAAACGGAAAAGCAAAATCATGAAATCGCGAAATGGATTTCACTTCATGCTTTCGCGTTTTCGCCTTTTTGATTTCGCGTTTTCACCTTTTCGTGTTTTTGCCTTTTCACGTTTTCGCATTTTTCCGTTTTCGTCATTTCACATTTTCGCATTCTCGCGTTTTCACGTTTTCGTCTCAGAGGTTAACATCTAACGCATGCGTCATTTAAAAACAAAAATAAGGACATCTCAGACATTATAACTTCAATTGACAAACAATGTGTTTTATTGTGACAAATTAAATAAACTCATGAACTGTATTAATTTTTGAATGAATTAATTCCGGTGTAATTATTATATAGATAGCGGTGATATATCGAGTTTTCTCAATAAAATAAATATCATATTGTCACCGGTGAAAATCAAGGATTTCTAGTCACCGGATGACGTCTTAATGAAGCGACGTCACAATATCTCTTCAGAGTCGTCGTCAAGTAAAGTTCCGCAACTCGTTTAATCCTGCTGCGTTGTTCGGCACTCATGACATTTTTATTGATATTCACGACGGTCAATTAGTTATACTATAATTACTTCTCAGACCAATTTACTTTTGTATCTATTTTTTTTTTACGTTTTTGGATTTTTATATGCCGTATTCTCTCTATACCGTATGTGTAAATATTATTAGTAAAAGAAATGTTACTTTATAGTAAGCAACATAGAATCAAAGGGAATAAAAACCTACAATGGCCGAAACAAATAGTCACATGCCACAATGTACCAAGGAACTGCACAAGAAAAAACAAAAGACAAACGTGTTATAGGTAATTAAATGTTGTAAATTTTCTATAATGCATTTTATTCTTTGTTTTTATTTTGAACGGCCTTAATATTATGTAATTTGTTTGGCCTAGTTATGTAACTTGTTTACAATAAACAAGGGTGAAGGTTATTTCACCTTAGAACATATGGAAATTTCTAGAATTTAAATTTAATATTTAACACATAGAATTTTTCTAGAGGTTTTCCTTACATAATCATTCTAGTCATGTGATTGTCAGTTGATTAGAACGTTCTAGTTATATCTTGTGGATAGATTTTTCTAGAAATAATAAATGTGTTTATATGAGGTAGCTAAAAAGGGTTAAGTCAGTCAGTTTAATAAGTTTATACAGGATTAATTAGTTTATATAGGATTATCACGCACATCTTTCGTATTGGAAATCGACATCAATTATTGTGAATCTATTATCAACTATTTAGTGAGGATTATAAGGAATATTCTATTGGACATTTATTGGTGGAATTAAGTGAACTATTCGTTTGGATTATTACTTGGACTTCATTATTTTCAGATAAGTTATATATTGTATTTAATTTGTAAAATAATTATTTTTCGTCTGATTAAAAGCTAATTTGAGCCAATTTTGTTTTATCTTTGCTGACTTTAATTGGTCGTTTCTGCCACATAACAGAAATTGGGGGCTATCGTCCGGGATCTTCGAAATTTTTTAGAAAAGAAATTATTATATTTTTGTTTAATAAAAAATTTTTTAAAGTCAGCAATACTTTTTTACAAGATGTCATTTGATCCAGAACAATT
>MJUU01000667.1:6222-17824 GCA_002080025.1 Modiolus philippinarum
TATTAGAGAACTTTTTAATGATCGTATGAGACGGCATTTTGTGAAGGCGGTCACGGAGATAACTAAATTATTCTTACATGTATAACTATGAAGTCGCAGAGCTTTTCGATTTTCATCATGTACATTGTGAACCCCTACGCTGCTCACATTAGTTTTTATTAGTATTTTATTGTATTTTCTGTTGTGATATCATCGCAAAAGCCGCTTCTCTTTGCCTGAGATAAGAAAGAGAACTAAAAATCTGTGCTCAAGATTTAGTTAAGCAATTCAGCACAGTTGCTTATTGGAGAATTGAAACATTATTGTTGAGCACTGAGTAAAACTGTATCGACAAGACTCACAAAATACCAGCAAAAATGTGATAGTCTACAGAACTGCTTAAGAAAAAAAGATCATATACACTTTGTTTTCTTTAACAAAGTAAAAAAATGATTTTCAAAGGTGATGGAAAGCGTATATAAGTGAATTTTTTTAACCTGTTGTGTCCGCTTGACATATTTCTTCATCAATGCTAAATTTGTACAGAATTTAATATACCACTGTTCTTGTTTTAATTGTTCTCATTCTGGTATGTGATAGAATATCATTGTGATAAATACTCAATATATTAAAAAATAATACATGTGTTCTAATAAAAATGAGAAAAAAAATTCAAAAACTAAAAATTCAAGTTGAAATTGCTACGAAATGACTTAAAATATACTCCTTGAATGATCTTAGAGTCAAGATTCCCAGGGTATATTGTGGTAATTGAATCATAAAAACAGAGTTCTTTTGGAAGTAGTCTAGATCTTTTAAGTTCTACATTTAAAAACATATCAGTAGTTTTTCAAGCTTTGATGTTCGAGAACAACAACATCGCCCAAATAAACAACTTTGTCCAAGACAAACCTTTGATTATCAAATCCACCGGAAGTTGAAAGGTTGCTGGTGCATTTGTTAACCTGTAAATCATATTCTTAAACTGACAATCATCAGGCGTTGGAAAGGCCAATTTCTCCCCGTCTGGTTTTTCTATATTGAACTGCCAATATCCTCAGACTAAATCAAAATGACTGAAAAACTTTGCACCGCTGGTTAGTTCAAGTAATTGAGTAGTAAGATTATTTCTTTGTCAACTCATTTATAGTCCAATAGTCAATACAGAATGTACGTCTACCATCAGTTTTATGAATAATCACAACTGGAAAGGACCACGAGGATTTAGATTCTTAAACCCTTCTTCCCCTTTATTACGAACTATTTCATGTTTACAAGAGCCATTCTACGAACTTCAGTTTTTCTTAGTTCAGAAGTCCCTACGGGATATGTGCTTTATGTTCGAAATTGTACCTAAATCATTTGGTGAAACGAAAAACGAAATTTTTTTTTACTTCATCAGCAAGTCATGATATTCATCTTTATCATGAATTGAAAAATTCAGATTATCTATTGGAAACATTTCATTGATCTTTTCTCGCAAAAGTGTTTCAGATTTCAATTTCTGTACTGATACCACCTGATTTTGGTGCCACTTGAACACACAAAGTTATAATGAGTTGGTACACTGTCGTTTTTTTAATCTAATAATGGATAACAATGTTAATTTATGGAATGAAGTTTCCCACAGTTGAACTTTTCCATACTTTTATTTTCGATCCACAAGAAAGAAATTTTTCACGAACGACTTCAAAAATTGATCTGACACATCAGTTTTTGACTGAAATTAACTACACTGTAAACCAATTTATTCGAGTAGATACTTTATTTTGCGTTTTGTCCCTCAAGGGTGAACTTAGCGGCGACAAATTGTCGCGATTTTCAATTTCTGTTAATGCATTTATAATGATTAAAAATATTCGCGACGATTTATTTTCGCGATATTTTTCCTCTCGCAAAGATCGCGAAAAAAAGTCGCTTGCTAAAATTAGTTGGCTTACAGTATTTGTCGTCCATATTATTAATGTTATCAATAGTTGAACTTTTCCACACTTTTATTTTCGATCCATAAGAAAGAAAATTTTCACGAACGACTTTAAAATTGATCTGACTCGGCAATATTTGACTGAAATTAACTCTTTGTCCTCCATATTCTCAATGGTATCAACAATTAACGCCACGATACAGCTGCAATACAGCTAAATTTTGCGTTAAACACCAACTAATAAGTCAATCTTAACTATAAGTGGAGATCATTTATGATTTCCAATTCAGTGTACAAAATGCAATTTGACAACCAGTGAGTCATCCGTTGTACTCAAAGTAAAACCATTGGACAAAAACAAATTCCAAAAATTATTGAGCATTGATACGTCCAAAACATTTTTTATTCTTGTTTAATATTGCTCAAAATAAATGCTATCAAGTTCTAAAACTGTGCCAGTGACGTATCAGACGCGGGTCCAGACAATTTAATAAAAGAGGGGGGGGGGTTTCCGATAAGAAATGAAAGTAAATTTAGTAAAACACCAGGATATTCATTTAAAAATATATGATTGTCCAAAACAATGGGGGGTTCTTGCCTCCAGACCCCCCCTGGATCCGCCAAGGTCTAGGAAAATTGATGCTTTTGATGGAACGAACAAGACTGGAAGAACTTAATGTTGGCTTATACTTCTTTTTTTTATATTGTTTTTCTCTATGTGTTTTGGATTACTCAAGTATTACCTTTTTTGTTAAATACAAGACTTATGCAAATTAGTTTTTGTTTTATTCCCCATTGCTCCAGGAAAACGAGTTTTACCCGCCGCAAATTTTGCGCCTTTCCCAAGTCATAAGTATATTGGTCATTGGAATCTTCAGGTAATTTAATATGGTTTGTTTCCATTGATTTATTTGGTTTTTTACATTTTGGGCAATTTAGAGCGTGTTATATGGTGTGAGGCTCCAAGACTGTACGGTGAACCCTAGATACTTTAACCTGGAGATGAATGTTGTCTCCTTGACATTTAACCCATTTCCTTTCTATTCATATTTTTTTTGACTTATCAGAAAGATCCATTCCAGTTGGAAGTACCACATTCTACTTTACAATTTTGTATTGTTTGCCTCCAAGATAAGTCATACTGAATTTCAAATATTATTGATTTTTAAAAGAATTATGTAAATCGATTTTTCAAATATCGATTTGAAAATATTACAATGACAAGCTAATACAGAGACAGGAATCCAAGTGGAATAAAACAAGAGTTTTATTGGCATTAGCTTTGTATTAAATGTTATAAGGAGGCTCTCTTCTGATATTGTTTTTATCAAGGTTTATTTTTCTTTGACATTGATGGACTAAAGGAAATCGTTTAAAGAAATATAAAGGTCCTTATACTTCAAACGGAGATACAAAACATTAAAAATGAATTTCTCTTGATTTTACCTTTTAGCATCAAAACTATTTTTGTCTAAACGCTTAGAAGAATATCAAGAGTTTTATGACAATTTGTCACCTTTCTCAATTTGACAAATAGACATTCACGAAATAAAAGTAGGGGTTAGTTTGCAAAGTTTTTTATGCCATGGAACTGGACTAAACCAGAGGAGTTCCGATATCTGACACAAAAAGTGTGATGAGTGAGGCACCTTAAACAAAGAGAAAAGAGTGAGGTTGATCGCCGAACTTACTTTTTTATTATTTCACAAATACAATTTTTGATAGTGAAATTAAATGCTGGACAAAGCAGTCATTGGTCTTTTGCAAAATCAATGTTGACATTAAAAGGCAAAACATTAAGAGAAATTGACCTACCAATGCTTGTTAAATAAAAAATTAAAAAAAATTACCAAATTTAAAAGGATTGTTCCTTCCATTGATGAAAAATACCAATCAAAGCATAAATCATTTATTCAAAATGGTTGAATACTCTATTACAACCGTAACTATTTGTAGAAATAATCTTTGTTATCAAATCTAAGGCACTTAATGCAAACGTGTATTGATTTTCAAATCAAAATTTGAAGCAAAAAATAGAAAAATGATTTGAATCAAAAAAAAGAAAAGTGATTTCTGAAAACCCCTTTAAAAAAAAGTAGTAAAAAAGTAACAGATGGCATCAAAATTTACATAACATTGACCAATTATAGTATTTTAATTGATTGTTGATTGTTATATACGTTACACCAAACAAATACATGTATATATAGTGAAGTCTATCGTTTTTTCTAGATTTGATATATCTGTCAACTATCCCTATTTGTTGGGGGTGTCCCAGAAGAGCATCGAAATAAATAGGAGGAAATATGTTTTCCCTAATGAACAAACTAGTCGCATGATCTTTCAAATGAAGATGCTAAAAACATCAGGAATTTGCTGTTTTTGGTAAACAACTGAAAAACCGTTACAGATATCAAACATGGAGTAAAAATTATCAGCATAATGAGATCTGCCAACAAATTTTGTAGATCATTTAACAATCCGTCTTGGATTTTTTCGCTCTTTTCCGTATAATTTTTGTTTTTTTTTGGGGGGGGGGGCGGTGGTATTTTTATGTCTAACATTTGTACATTTTGAAATGATAGATGGTGGAGTAAGGTTTATTGCTAAAATGGTCAACATAATAAGATCTACATGTCCTGTACTGCGATTTTGAAGAATATCTTTCTACCCTTATAGGAGTTATTGTCTACCTTTTATTGTCATATGTTTTACCCTTATTTCAAAAACTATTTAAGACAGAGGTTAAGTTTTAACTACAGAAAACTTCAATTTATCATGGACTACAATTACTATATATATCTGGAGGTTAGCATATCTTCAAAGATGACAGCACATGATGAAATTAGTTTAACATTGGACTCTATCGGAAATGCATTCAACGATCCTTTCTTCTGAAACCATTCGAACAATTTTTATTAAATTTTAGAATAATTGTCCTTGAGTGGTTCCACTTCAAAGTTTGTGATTTTAATTTTCCTACCATGTCCAAGATGGTCACCGGCGGGGAACATAGTTTAACATAGGACCCTATGGGAGAATCATTCGAATATCTTCTCCACTGAAACAGTTTGAAATTTGGATTAAATTGACATAATGGTCCTTTTGTTTTCTCCTTATAAGTCCGTGATTTTTATGTTCCTACCTCATCCAGGATGGCTGACATTGGGGAACATAGTTTACCATAGTATCCTATGAGAAGTGTTTGAAGATCTTCTCCTCTACAACTACGTGGTCAGTTAGAACCATACATGGTCATAACTGCCCTTAGTTGCTCCACTTTGAGAACTATGACCTCCAAGTCTTCTTCAGATCTAAGGTGGCTGCCAGGGAGGAAAATAGCCTAACATTGAACCAAATGCAAAAAAACACTGAAAGATCTACTATTAAACTGCTGAAACAATTTAAACCAAATCAAGTCACAATAGTCCTTAAGTGGTCCCATTCCAACTTTAAGATTTTATGTTGGTACTTCATCCAACATGGTCTCAAGCGGGGAATCAAGTTACATATAATACCCTATGGAAAATGTATTCAAAGATCTCTACTAACACATTGTGTCATATTACATCAAAGTCTATAAACATGCTAGAAAATGACACCCTTTAACATTTTGGTTATTTGGATTGTTTTTGCCAGCCATGGGCCAGGTGAGCTATACAATCTTTTAAGAATCTCCAGTTGAAAATTGTATGTATGTTTGCAGTATTAAATTTGATATAAGAATAAACAATTGTGGTGGCCATTAATTTTATAATTTCAAAAGACTTTATACAGGGTATATTAAGGAAAAAGGAGTGACACATAATTGACGATCAACCAAAATGAATTGGTGTAAAAAAGAATCCTTGTTTGATTCCGCAGATATCAAAAAGAACCCTCAGACCTATGAAAAAAATAAATTACTGTAATTTCAATTAACATCAGCAATTCTCCTTTTTTATCTGGAATTTCGGAAATGTTATCTAATAGGCATTCTCTGTATATGTCCTAGTTTAAGTGTATATGAACGTATGAAACAACATGTGTTTTGGGGGTAATCCTTATTTATAGAAATAAAATACGTCTCTACTTAACAAAAAAATCAATTGCTGCACACTTGAGAAGATAAAACATATTACAATTTACAAGTTAACTTGCAGTAATGTATATACAAATCGATTAGGTTGTAAATGTTTATAGCCGAGTCATGGTTGTTAATGTGTATTTCGTTTGCTAATTACGATTATTATTAAGAAATAGATTATTGTAAGCGGGCTCTATGCTATTTAGAACATGGTAAGACCTTATATTTGTCGATATTTTATACCGAGCGATAGCGAGGTATACAATGAAAACAAATATAAGGTCTTACCATGTTCTAGTTAGCATAGAGCCCAATTGAAATAATCTATTTCGATTCTAATATGGTTAAGAAAATTTGAAGCGGTACTAGAAGGATGTTATCAAATGTCATTTGGTCGTAAAAATTAAGCGAAATAGACCATTAAATAGCATACCCAGCTTATAAAAGTTTTTAAAATGACTTTTATCCATTTTTGTTTAACATTAAGCCTTATTTACGGATAAAGTTAATGAAAATGTGTTATTCCCGTTTGAACTATTTACGGTTGAGATTATGACGTCCGGTATTCATATTGTGACGTCATCGAGGGCTCTATGCTTATTAGCTCAAAGCATTTGAAGGACGCCATATAAGAATGCTTAATTTGATCAATAGAAATAAAATTATCAATGTAATACATTTTGATTTTGATTTTCTAAATGTTGGCTTACATCAAGCTTAGTTGTGAAGCAGATGAGCCCGTTTGGTGTAAACTTTATACTTCTGCGACTTGTTACTTGTTCAAGTAGTTCATTGTCTTTGTTACGACTTTTGTTGGTAGACATAACTTTTCACTTGCATGATATGTCTGCGTACATTTGAACATAAGTGCCTTAAGAAGGTATCTATAATTATTAGCATAATATTTCTTCCATTTTTTTAGCCCCGTCACGCGGATTTTATACAGATATATCATGTTTGGGAGGGAATTTGCAAAAAAAAATACCAGTCGAGAGATGTTATGTTTCCCGAGCCCAACGGTTGAGGGAAATTGCATTTTCGCAAATTCCACGACCAAACATGATATATCCGTTTAATTCTACCGAATGACTTTATGTAAAGCACACAAATGACGTAGTTTTTAAATTTTTTACAAGTGTCTCGATGAAAGGTTAAAAAGGGCAAATTTTTAAGCAAATACCCCGGCAGAGGGTTAAAAGTGACAATTTTTTCAGCAACTCCAAAGCGTGCTTGACATGTCATGGATTTGTCAAAAATGCACCGGTATTCGACCAATCAAATTGCGGCATTCTTTCATAAGGTAGAATTACATAAAATATATCCGGATCATTGATTTGATTTACGCAAGAAGGTTTTTTTTCTTCTTTCAGTGAAGGAAGACTGTAACTTTACAGATTACATACCCCAATATTCGAGTTTATATGATAAAGTAGCGTCCATGAAAGTTTCCCTAAACAAATATTTTACGACAAACATGAAAGCATAGAAACCTTTTGGAGTATCTCCATCGTCATAGCTATCTCTGTCTTTAGCCAATTTTGGCATTTCATTTAGACCTTATTGGTTAATCGTCCTCTATAGACTTTTGCACATATTTCAGTTAATGGTCTTTAGATCTGAACCGAAGAGGCTTAAGGTGTAAGAAAGGTGTTACAAATTGTCACCCGAAGAAAATGAAAAAAAAAAAACCCATTATCGTCGGTATTTGATTATTTGAAAAAGAAAATGAAATGATTTTTTAACCTACTATGCATATCTTTATAATATAATTGCACCTTTTTTAAGGAAGCTGCATTCTAGTTGGCTAATAGTGTTATTTTTGGAAAATATCCCTTCACTGAGACGGTCGTGGTATTTGTCCCAGAGTCATCTGTGCGTTTTGATGATATAAAGACATTTGATGTAATTAAACAGATATATCATGAACGTCGGGCTATTTGCGAATAAAGGGCTACGCTAAGCGCAGCATGTCGGCCACTGAAATTTGAACAAGTGTAAATTAAAATAAATGTGGACACAGTAATTTGCTGGACACAATAAGGATATTTACACATTAATTAACTGGTCACAAACTAATGAAAATGAAAATTAGCCCTTTTAATCCCTTATTTATAGGATATCCGAGGAGCTAAGCAAAATCTGTAGACTACCAACTAAAAGCTTACATCAGGAGAAATCCAAGGAAAAACTCGGATTGAAATCTAATGAAAAATATAGATTTCACAGTTTTTAAAATATTGCAATTTGGCCCCTTTGACCCCCTAAAGCTTGGAAACCGTAAGAGCAACGCAAAATATATTGCCAATATATTGCCATACTACTGCAAGCTCACAATGAGAATAATCTAAAGAAAAAAAAACCATCAAAATCTGATGCAAAATAAAGATTTCACATATTTCTAATAATTGCAATTTTGGCCCTTTAAACCCTTATAATTCGGAAATGATAATAGCTACGCCAAATTGGCTGCATACTGTTGAAAGCTTACAATGAGAGGAATCCGAAGAAAAAAATCCCATCAAAATATGATGAAAAGTAAAGATTTCACATATTTCTGATAATTGCAATTTTGGCCCCTTAGACCCCTTGAAACTGTAGGAGCTACGTCAAATCTGTTGGCATACTACTGAAAGCTTGCAATCAGAGGAATCCAAAGCAAAAAATCCCAGCAAAATCTGATGTAAAATAAAGATTTCACATATTACTAAAAATTGCAATTTTGGCCCCATTGGCCCCTTAAAGCTGAGAATCAGTAAAACCTGTGCCAAATCTGTTGACATACAAATGTATTATTGAAAGCCTACAATGAGAGGAATCTAAAGAAAAAATCCAATTGAAATCTTATGAAAAATAAAACTTTTAGTAATCCGCATGTTTACAATTTTTGTCCCGTTTGGGCCCCTCATAGCTTGGAAAGGATACATGTCATACAATTCTGAAGGTGCAAGGCTATGTTAATTTGTCATAAGGAATCCATTGCAAAGAAAAACTGCATCAAAATCGGACTAAAAATAAAAAAAAGATTTTTGAAATTCGCCCCTTTTGGGCCCACAATATATGCCACATGAAATCCGTTGCCATACTACAGATTGGAAATTTTCTTAGGAGTACACTGAAAGAAACGCCATCAAATTCTGATAAAGACTAAACATTCTAAAGTCAAATATGAGAAAACACCTAATTTAACCCTCTTTGGCCCCTAATTCTGAAATGGGTGGGGCCATAAACTAAAAAAATGGTTCTCAAGAATGTGCCAAGAAACATCATACTAAAGTTTGAAAACAATCCGTCTACTAGAAGCAAAGATATACTGTCCACAGACACCAAAATACCTAATTTTTAACCCCCTTTTGGCCCCTTTCTGCCTCTTTTTTCTAAAACGGGCGGAGCAGGGAAAGCGAAATTGAAATCCGGGCTTAAGCATGTGCCTAGAAACATCATACTTAAATTTGAAAATGATCCGTATACTAAAACAAAAGTTATGCTGTCCATAGACACAAAAATACCCAATTTTACCCCTTTTTGGCCCCTTTTTCTAAAACGGGCGGGGCAACGAACACAAAATTAAAACCCGGGCTTAAGCATGTGCCGACAAACTTGTACTTAAATTTGATAACAATCCGTCCACTAGAACCAAAGTTTTGCTTCCACAGACGCCGACGCCGACGCCTGCGCCATAAACTAATACGACCGCAAAATTTTTGCGGTCGTATAAAAATACAAGTTTTGGGTCTAAATTTCCCTAGCCTTTCATGATATATCCATTCAAAGTACTGTATTTTGAGGTTATTTGTTGTCTTTCCAAATTTTCTTCATCATCATAAGGAGATAGTTTTACCGGGTTATGCTCACCACTGAAGATTCATGATATTTATGTAAATTGGAGTCGCTGACCGACCTTTTAAAATGAAAAGTGTTTCCAATGATTCTTTTTAATGTGAATTGGGGTCACAATCCCTTTTGTTAATCTATACATAGCGGAAAAGACAAATCTGACACTTTGTAGCATCTGTTGAGATCACACTAATCAATGACTATAGATAAACTAAAATGTGTGATTATTTTTCACATCATTCGTAATTCATATGTAAATATACAATACATTTATATTTATAGTAAGTTCTGTTCAAAGTCAATACCCCGGCACCTGAATAGGTTTTCAGGGGCTTTGGCTACAGAGCTGCCGGGCGCGTCCCCAGGTGGTGGATAGGGGAATGCCCTGTCTTTGCGGGGTAGTCAGGTCATAATACGGAAAGCCTGACCGCGAACCATTGTAGCCAAACTGTGTGGAGAAACGCCACGCTCCATGCAGTATAAAGACCCCTTCTATATTTCTCTAAAGAGAGCAGACGCACTGGGTGTCGTATAGAAGGCTAAATTTCCTGCCCCTGCCCATTTCTCCCCTTTTCCAGTGGCAATCAAAAGTCGTTGCCCCGGTTGTCCCTTCCACCTTTATTTCTTTCTTCTTTTACTTACAATTTGTTTTGAATTGATTAACTTGTTCTCGTCCTGATATAGCTGAGATATTGCTCATTGGACGTTAAACTCTAACTAATCAATCAATCAATCAATCAAAGTCAATACTAATTTTACTCTCTCATATTTCAGGTGCTTCCAAGAAGTTAGCCATGCTTATTGAAGGAGAGTCTCTGTTGAATGATGGAGCTGCTATAGTATTCTTTAACGTTTTTCTAAAATTAATTACTTCAGAATCTGGCATATCAGGTACATTTAAATCAAATATATAACTTGTCGAGTCCTGTTAGCACTGTCTTCAATAGAAAAAAGAAGAGAAACGGGGAATGTGTCAAAGAGACAAATGTCTACAATAAAATAAAACATTAGTCCTATATTTCTCTGTATTTTCCATCAGTTACATTTTCACAATTGATATATTTTCGTAATTTTTGCAAATATATGAAGGTGATATTACACAATAGTAAATGACTGTAAGGAAAGCGTCATTTTAATGGTAAATGAAATTAGGCCATTTATTTAAACAGATTTGCAGACCAATAATTTTAATAAACTGTTACATGTTGGTAATCATACAGATATTTTGCGGTTCTTTAATTAGTCTAACATTTTCGATTTTGCGTTTTCATTTGAGGATTATATACCATAGGTTGGTATATATAATTAAGCACAGTTAAATACGTTTTTTGTTCAAACAAATGAATTATTTGTCCAAATGAATATCGAAGCAGGAATCAAAAATTTTAAATCCAGAATACATGTCAATATAAGGATCACATACAGACAGAGAACGTAACAACAACTAAAAATCATAAATCCAGAATACATGTCAATATAACAATCACATACAGACAGAGAAAGTAACAACAACTAAAAATCATAAATCCAGAATACATGTCAATATAAGGATCAGATACAGACAGAGAAAGTAACAACAACTAAAAATCATAAATCCAGAATACATGGCGATATAAGGATCACATACAGACAGAGAACGTAACAACAACTAAAAATCATAAATCCAGAATACATGTCAATATAAGGATCACATACAGACAGAGAACGTAACAACAACTAAAAATCATAAATCCAGAATACATGTCAATATAAGGATCACATACAGACAGAGAACGTAACAACAACTAAAAATCATAAAT
>MJUU01000667.1:19059-67685 GCA_002080025.1 Modiolus philippinarum
ATAAATCCAGAATACATGTCAATATAAGGATCACATACAGACAGAAAACGTAACAACAACTAAAAATCATAAATCCAGAATACATGGCAATATAACAATCACATACAGACAGAGAACGTAACAACAACTAAAAATCATAAATCCAGAATACATGTCAATATAAGGATCACATACAGACAGAGAACGTAACAACAACTAAAAATCATAAATCCAGAATACATGGCAATATAACAATCACATACAGACAGAGAACGTAACAACAACTACAAATCATATATCCAGAATACATGTCAATATAAGGATCACATACAGACAGAGAACGTAACAACAACTAAAAATCATAAATCCAGAATACATGGCAATATAACAATCACATACAGACAGAGAACGTAACTACAACTAAAGATCATAAATCCAGAATACATGGCAATATAACAATCACATACAGACAGAGAACGTAACAACAACCAACAATCATAAATCCAGAATACATGTCAATATAAGGATCACATACAGACAGAGAACGTAACAACAACTAAAAATCATAAATCCAGAATACATGGCAATATAACAATCACATACAGACAGAGAACGTAACAACAACTAAAAATCATAAATCCAGAATACATGGGAATATAACAATCACATACAGACAGAGAACGACACAAACAGAACTTATGGTGACTTCAAGATGAAGAACAACACTAAAAGCGTTGTTCCATTGCCTTTTTACAGTGTATTTGTAGAGACTTTGTCTCGTGTGCATTTCTCCTTATAATTAATACATACGCCGCAAAAACTTAAGCACTACTAGTGTAAACCCCCTACAAAACGGGATTGTCATCAGGTGTTCAGGGAGGGTAGGTATTTCATATTAAATGAATATTTTCAGTATTAAAACTACACATGTTCATGTCAACTTTAAGCAATTTTCAACAATTTTTACCGTCCCGTTTTATGTGTAGTGGTCATCAAAGATACCCTGTTCCCTTCTATTATTTTGTCCGTTCAGGACTTGATTGTGATGTAAAAAAATTGGCTCTAATTAAATTTGTATCTGATTTAAAATTATTTCAAATGCAAAATTCTGTAGTTTTGACATGTGTGAAAGTAAGCATGAATAATGATAGTAAATTTAACTAGTTTGAACTGAAATACATGGGTGTTCTGAACAGTATAGGCTGACAATTTTGCTCTATTTTGATCACTTTTAAACACTTCCTGTAAAAAATTCTTTCGTTTAATTTTCACCAAAAACTGAGAATAAAAAGAAAACCAGTATATGTAAGATATATTAAAATTTTAGAAAATTCTACCGTCCCATTTTTTCTTAATTTAGAAAAAAGTGTGTAAAAATCCATAAAATTGCTGAATCTGTGCTATAAATTACCTCCCTTGGAATAAATCCGACTTTTACATATTTTCATTATCTATGGACAGCATTGCAAAAATGAAGAGTCAAATGCACTCGTTATAAATAACTTGATGTATGTATTTGTTTTCATGACAAAATGAATATTTATTTGCTGTGTGGATTTTTTTTTACAATTCAAAAATTTTGATCATACTTTTTGTAATGATTCTATTTGTTTGAGTAAGTAATAAAAAAGTGAAAAACAGAGTTATCTCCTCCTACCCCAGGTCTACCCCCTTAAATTTCCAGATTGCACTAGTGTAATATGACATGATTTTCTTGACGTCATTAATAAAAAAAAATCCCTTTATTAATAGAAACTTTGGCTTTGCTATATAAAAAAGATTTATTGCATGTATATGGGGAATATTATCCCTCGTAAAAGGTATATAGCACTCTCAAGCCCGTGAATTATAAAATTCTAATCGGGACAATATTCCCCAATATTCATGCAATAACCATATAATATAAGAGATCACTGAAACCAATACTCGAGTTTTGATTATGTGTTTTGAAAGGGTGTTTAAAATATTAAATTTCGAATTATGTTTTGGCACATTATTTAGACCTGGTAAGATATTACTGAATTCGAACTGCATCCTCGATCATTACCCCCTTAGTAGGTCCAAAATGTATGCGATGACGTCAACACCTCGAAGTTGTGATAATCTTATGATTAATGCCTTTTTATTTCCTTTTTGAATTAGTTTTGATTCTAATTTTTATACATTCTTATTTTAACAGATTTAGGTAAGGTAATATAGATAGATGTACGAGTTATTAATATTTACAGAACTTAGTATGAATAATTGCATGTCTGTGATGTTGGTAAATGCATGCGGGGTTTGCATGTCTGTAGTTTTGCTAAAGCCTTTGCTTGAAATTTCCTGCTAATTGGAACTGATAGCGATAGCTTGATTTTTTCCATAAATAAGTACGTGAAACAGACTGTCGTGTTATTATAAATAGATACTATTATATCTTTGTGTTTTATGCATATGCTGCAATGCTTGTGGCGTTATCTTATTTCAAATGTACGAAATTAACGTGAAGTTGTATCTAATTTGCAGAACTAAGTTACCGCGAAAATAAACTGTATAACAGTGAAAATTGTATGTCTAACCAATGATATTCAATATGTTCAATTTCCAGCCACGGAAGATTGAATATTCGACATCATAACAAGTTTCATTCGTTCTAGTATAAATACGATAAAAAGTGTTTTAATTCAAATTTAAAATACCCAGAAAATACAACTGCACTTTTTGTTATTTTCATGATTTAGATTTTGTAACTCGACCCACTCTTACATGGCGCAATTAGCAAAGAAAGTTGAATTCAGTGCTGTATTATAGATTTTGTTTGTTTTGACAGGAGGAGAAATAGTCCTGTATTTCCTACAGGTTGCTTGTCTTGGACCTTTATGGGGATATGTTATGGCGAAAGTTACTTTGTTTTGTTTATCCAGGGTATTTAATGATGCTTTGATAGAAATAACTATTACATTGGCTTCAACGTATATGACCTACTATATTGGTAAGTGCTGCATTTTATAACATACGGAAGAGGTCCAAATAAGGTATTTCAAATTTGCAATGACCTTTTAAATAGTTCGTTATTGTAATAAAAACTGAAATTTAGTGCAAATTCGGTACTCTGTTGTTTTGTTGAATTAACAACATTTGAAATGTAGCTTGCGATATCATGATAATCGTCTTTTTTAAAAAATACTCTTTTTAATGATAATGCAAAGAAAAGAAAATTACTTCGTGATACTTCGTTTTAACCGTTCATTCGCTGTAAGAGCTCTTGTGATGACTGAGAGTAATAACAAATTTACCGAACATAATTGTCATGAGCCGAGAGCCGAAAGCCAAAGGGCAAGTTCAAAATTTGAGTTCTATACTGTACGTGATACATTGCTATTGTGAGACTGACAAGACTTTAATATCATATTGCTATAAACGTTTCATTATAACAAAAACATGTTACAGAAAAGTGTTTGGTATTTGATAAATTGTTTGAGCTATGCTATTCAGAGAAAAATATGAGTTTCCCATGAAATGTTTAAGCCAATTGCATTTCATTGACAATAACACCGTATCTCCTTATATTATATATCTTTTTGCGTATCAATTTAAAAGCTTTCATTATGACTGAAATGTTTCTTTTTATATTTGCAGGAGAGGAATTTTTCAAGGTTTCAGGAGTTTTAGCTGTTGTCGTACTCGGTGTAAGAATGAGTGCAGAAAAGACAATGATCAGCCCAGAGGTCGAAAAATTCTTACATAGGTACCACTTAGGCTAAATAGTCAGAACTTAATACTCATTTTATTCGATTAGAACAATGTACCGTTTATTTTAGTAAAGGGTTTACAATAACCGAAAGTAATTTGAAAAGCTTTTAGTTTGTTGATTACATAGATAATGATTGTCGCCTTCTCCATACAATAACTGTGTATGAGAACGGATTTTATTTTTCCAGTTTTCATTGATATATTGAATTGATTTCTAATAAAAACACTACTGTCGATTTAATCGCTACAAGATAACATGGGGCAGTGCATGTTGTCATCGAATACCGTATAGCGGGTTATTTTCGCGGGTCAAAAATTTCACGGATTTGAGTGGAAAATGTATACTAAAAATTTACGCGTTTTAAATTTTCGCGGATTACTAAAGTTTCTTTATATATCCTAAGAGTTCATAAAATTTTTGCGGAATTTATTTTCGCGATTTAAAACCATCCGCAAAAATACGCGAAAATTAAAACCCCGCGAAAATAACCCGCTATACGGTACTTGCAGCTTTAGTATTCTTAAGAAGTATCTTTATCGTTGAAATATAGGAAATGAATGAATTTCAAATGACAACGGCCGATCTTGAAATTCTTTGTCTTGTTAATTATACTCTCTTCAATGAATTTTATCTTTGGTAGAAAGAAAAAAAATAAAAATAACAAGAGAAATTTATTTCATCTTTAAGTAAATTATTGAGTAGAATATCTCTCTATTTACAGGTTTTGGGAGACATTGGCGTACATAGCCAACACACTTATCTTCATCATAGTAGGAATGGTGATATCTGAGAAAGCAATATTTGAAATTCACGGCATAGATTGGTTTTATATGTTTTCTTTGTATTTTGGTGTATTTGTTATCAGGTAAAATAAATGTTCAAGATTTTCAGATGTATTAATAACGCTCAGACACAATTACATTGGTGTTTCTTAAGGTAGTTCGATCCTAATAAAAATTTCAGACAGATTTTTTTTTTCTTTTAAGATATTTTGTAGGTCTTAACCTATATATTCAAAAAATAAAATAAAAATGATATGTCACCGATCATCTTTTCCTGTTATCTGGCTTTGAAAATTAGGCCAAATTCAGTATTTTTCAGCAATATTTACAAAGAATATATAGGGAACTGTGATAACATGCTTATTGTTTATCTTTCATATAAAATAAATATCAGACAGATTTTTTTTATTTTTTGATATTTCAGAGATATACACTTAAGCTATCTGTTACGCTGAAAAAAATCTATATGCCACCGTTCGATTAAGAGAGATATTTTATATAGTTTACGAAATAGACAATATAGTTTACGAAATAGACAATATTTACGGAAAAGGGAGCTAATTCGCGGGAAAGTGCATGCCAATCTAGTATGACGTCACAGTAAATAGGCCAATACAGGAATATTCCGGTTTGAAAATCATGTCAATTCCGCATCCGACTCGTGTTTCGCCAATGCGCCAATCGAATGCGCCGTGTATTAGTGTCGAACTACCTTAAGTCAGTAAATTTTTATCATCACGGAATGATTGTACAGAGCCATCAAACATCAGCAGTAGAATACCAAAAGGAATGTGATTATTAAACAAATCAAAGTATAGAGACATGGCAAAACGAGAACAAAGAAAGACAAAGACACAAGGCAGGCACAAGGCAGGCACAAGGCACAAAAATAAAAACAAGACACATTCAGAACTAAGACACTTATAATGTGAACTCCAATGAATATTTTACGAAAGGATATGGAGTAAATGAACATGAGACCATAACACATATGTTAACTCCAACTGCAATAATTTTAATGAGCTGTATGGCCATTTCGGAAATTAATTCCTCATCAGCAGCACTAGAACCCAAACGAAGGAAATCCAAATTTCAAAGAATGTTTAAAATCCATAAAACCAAACGAAATTCGAATAATCAGTTATATCAAATATAGCTAAGGACAAAACTACGATGGAGGGAGTTAATCCTTATGTTTTAGAATTTACATAAATTTAGATAATAGTAAATGATAAAAGTGTACACATGAGATATTATCTCATGTACAAGTACACCATTTCTTCCGTAAATGGTGGTTTAAAGTGGGAGATGACCAATGTGAGATCGATGCACGCAACCTCATCTCACACCGGTAAATGACCAACCAGACGTGTTGATTTTTGTGATACAATAATCGTAACCATGACTTAACGTCATAAAACACCTGACGTCACAATGTAAAGAATACTCAAATGGCGACAACGTTGTTCAGACAGTAAAGGTTACCAGACGTTTCTTTTTGCATTTTACGGAAGAAATAGGATCTTGCATAAGATCAAAATTAAAGATAGGGATATCTTTCACTCGTGTAAGAAATTCTACGACTTTTCCTCTCGTTTCGCTACGCTCCACTCGAGAAAAGACGAAACTTCTTACACTTGTGAAAGATATCCCGATCTTTAATCTGACCTTATGCAAGAGCATACATCTCTAAGCCGAGAGTGACATTAGTTTTGTCCCTTTCCAAGATATCTGGTAAAAAACGACGATAAAATCTCAATGACAGAACTTTTTTTAAAAAGCTAGACTCTTTCACCCTCATCCCTGCATTGATAGACTCCTCCCTGTCGTTTGGTTGTGGGGTTTCCTCACCGTTCATTGAAATTCTTATTGTGGCTTTGAGATATTACGCCCCTTTGGGTCGTTGTCTTTTTGAAACATTCCCCGTTTCCCTTCTTTTTTTATTATTGAATTGAAGCCTTATAGGCTTAGAAAGAATTTTCCGATTGGCTATCAAAACCAAGCAGCAATCCAGATCGTAACATCGCTCATGTAAATGTTGTCGCTTTATGACACCATATACGTGTACCAATCAAAAACATCACATGAGACAGAAATCATGCTATTTGTCAACAGTAGTAACATGATTTATATATTAATACCATTCAATAATTATGTTGCTCGACCAAACAATCATTTAACCTTTTTTTCACATATATTTTTAAGCAATACAGGTTGGCACTGATGCACAACATTCATTTAGCAACATCAATGAAATAAAATATTATCAAAATTATTACATAAAGACGTTTGAAATCTCGCTCAAGCGTTAAATGTGGGTCATAGAATTCTCAATGATGTTCAATCTGGTAGCACAGGTCAATGTGAATGAACTAACAGAGATTCTTAAAATATTTCTACAAGTGGTCCAACGCAAACGGAAAAGGTTTTTTGTCATTCCGTTGTGTTTTTCTTCAGAGTACTCTGGCAGATTGTTCATTGGGATTGAAATTTTCAGTTCGTTTTAAGGATCATCTATACTCGTCAAAGATTTCTTTGTGGGGATTAAATAAATATGAACACTACTCCAACACAAAATAGCATAAACCTATGAAAGAACAATATGTTTTTTGCAACAATAAACAGTTTAAATAACCCAGAAGCCTTAGCTCTGTATCTGAATTTTATCAATTTAAACTAATTGTCACAAGGCGGCTTTGTTGTTTTCAAAGTATTTTAAAAGGAAATTTCAGAAATGCAAGCTGCGACTAATGCAAAAAGTCACGGAATGCAAACCCTAAGGCTATACATGTTACAAGCAGTCAACTATATTTAGTCTAAACCAATTTAGTGTGGCTCTAGATTCCATATTGTAGCAGAAGGGATCTGCACAAGACAAAAAATGACCAGAATATTTTACTCATTATTTTGGGAGTTGTTTTACGGCACAAACGGAATCTATCAACATTATTGTGTATTAATTAATAATAAATCCTAATTTTTCATGGATGTTAAAAGTTCAAATTAACTATAACAAGGATACTTATGTTCAGGAACGAAAACCTTAAAAAGTCACTAAAAAGTATTTTTATCAATTATTTCATTAGTTCTAAGGCAATGAATGGTAAAAAAAACATAAATTTGTCTTTTTTACAGAGGATTAGTTATAGCTATTTTCAGTCCCATTTTAAAACATACTGGTTATGGGATGACTTGGAAGGAAGGAATTGTATTAACATGGGGCGGATTACGTGGTGCCGTAGGATTGGCTCTGGCGTTACAAGTAGCCCATCATGATACAATAGATCAAGAAAGTGTAGGAATTCGGGTAAGTGTGTGTATTTGAAGGAAATACTTGTGTTAAAGGCGTGTACGATTGATTACATTTAGTGTATGTCGTAATTTTTACATTAGAAGAAAATTCTTGCTAGACAGCCAGCCAAATGTTGTCATGGATAAACGCATTGAAAATTATTTCTTTCTTCACACTCAGTATGTATGTCATCACATGAATCTAAACATGGGTTTTCTGAAGGTAGATCGATTTAAGATATATTTCAAGACATTGACCTCGATGTATAGGCCTGGTATAACATATTAGCCAAGTTTAGTACATTCTATGTCTGGTTTACATTATAAAGGCATTTTAAGCGATATTTTCATATTTTAGTCAGAATTCCTAGCAAATGTAAGCAAATTTTAAATCTTGGCAAAATTTAGTAAGTCATTTAGCTGGAAATGTTCCTTCGGTATCCACCCCCGTTGTTTTTGTTTTTAACAGGAAATCAATTTTTACATGATTTGTTAAGTTTGGTTAGTTCACACTGTTAGGCCATAAAAAATAATTTATTGGTTCACAGGCCCTCCCTCATCTAGTTTTGGGCTTGAAGAAAGCCCCTCATTGACCCTATTTTTTGCCATTTCAATAAAATAAAAACAAAAAATCACCTCCCTCACTACATTTTTGGTGGTTTTTACAACGTAAAAAGCTACCTCAACTATTTTTGGCAAATAAAAAGATGAAAAAATCACCTCCCTCCTTCATCATTTTAAATGAAAAATTGCCTGAGAACCATTTAATTAATTTTGTATGGCCTTAGTGCCTTATTTTTTGTGGCGTTCATTTTATGTACTGTTTGTTTCGTCTTCGTCGTTTACGTTCTCTGTCTGTATGTAATCCTTATATTGCCATGCATTCTGGATTTACAACTTTTGGATCTTGCTTCGGTATTCATTGGGAAATTTATTCGAATAAAAAATACAAAATATAATACACCTTTCTTTGGATATTATAAGAATCGACACCATGAACCTAAATTACTACTACAACTAAGCAAATATAAACAAAGCTAATAACACTCTGTATTTACAAAAATCTAAATGTGAAATGAAAATATGTGAGGTATATATAGAACCAAAAAAAAATAAAATAAAAAAAAAAAACTAGATTTGCAATTGCAAGCAATAGCCGACGTCACCCCAGACTCCCCATTTGACGATTCCACATTATTCACAGCCTCAAAATCTACCTAGAAATCAATTTTCGTTGAAATCGGAAAACGTCGAAGTTTTGACGTATATTGGCGGTCATCTTGAAAATGGCGGCTGAATTTGAAAATTTAAAACGCACAGCGTATAACTTCAGATTTACAAATCCGCTACCAAACAGACCTTTCAAAACATTATATGCCTCACTGATAGTGTGATGGGTGTCGCTAGCGGGGCAGGACATGCTTACCATTCCGGAGCACCCGATGTCACTCCTGGTTTGCATGGGAGTTCACACTATGCCTTAGTTTTTGGTGTCGTCTTTTTATTTCCGTGCATTGTACCTGTCTCACATCCTTGTTTTGTCTTTGTTTTTCTCTGTTGCCGTTTTTGCCATGTCTTTGGATTTCGATTTTTGTGGTCTTCGCTTCCCTTGTTCCTTCGGTATTCTACTGCCGTTGTTTCAGATGGTTTTCTAGCTTTGTGCAAAGTTTGAAATCATTCCAACCAGTCATTGCAAAATAATCGCTCGGACAAAATTTATTTGAAGAAGGAAAAAAAAGAATAATAATAATAATCAGAAGCAACGTAGATTAACAACATGTCACCCCGACTACGTCTGGGGTGACATAAAAACGTTGTACCATTGCCTTTACCATGTAATTGTGGGAACTGTGTCTCATGCATTTACTCCATATCCTTTCTTTGTTTATGCTACACGTAGAAGATAAAATATTTTTAAATGGTTTGCTAGTGCATGTATATTTTGATTATCATTTACTTTAAAATGAAACATAGGACCCATTGATTGATATAGTAAATTACCTCACTAACCTTATAATATTCTTCTTCAAGTGTATGGTGTTATTACAGGTGTTGGTGCATGTTTCTGGAATCGTGTTTCTGACATTATTGATCAACTCTACTACAGTTGTTGGACTTTTGAAGTTATTAGGTATGTTGTTTCTTTAGATACGGTGGTAACTTACAGCTACTCAACATTCCTTGAAAATCCTATGACGTTCCACACCAGTTCATCGACCACACTAATCTGAAATAATTCCGATATAATATGTATCTCAACTTTCATTTTTTTTTCCATTTTAAAAATGTCAATTTATTGAACCTATCAATAATTTATGCAGTGTTTTCAATTCCTGTTAAAAGATGGTTAAAACAACCACCTTTATTTTCAAAACGACGACCTTTCACTTGAAGCATCGGGTTGTTTTACATAACGTTTCAGATAATGTCAGCTGATATAATGGCAAAGCCATGTAAGTTTGGAAACTGGATGTTGAAAATGGAAAACACTGAATACTATCTTAATAGGAGTTTGAAGTGAATGGTGAAATAGCTCATTTTTATTGTTTCAAGTGACACCCATTAAATAACTTTGTCCTCCGATACCTAAAACTTAAAGTGACAAAAATTACAATGGAGTATCTTCCATATGAAGTACAGTTTTCTGTACCTGACTGATTATCAACTGTACCTTTATGGAACTTTTTATTAAATGATGTATGTCAATGGGTATTTTGTATTTGCTTTGGAGAAGCTTAGTTGTCATCTTTAGGACTTATTTTCGAATGAATCGTAAATTTGAATTCCGCTTTTTCATTGCAATATCAAAGTTTAGAAATTATATAGGATAAATTATTATCTTCTCTATACATGTTTTGACCTAGATTATTTGTTTTTAGCAGCTCTTTTATGTACTGTTATTTGAATGAAATAAAAGGGAAAACCGGAAACACCTACAATAGCTGAAAACTATAATTACATGCCTCAATCTGCTAGGGAACTACACAGTAAAAACACAAATTAGACAAAAGACAAACGTAAACAACGATAGGAAAAAGGGATAGCCGGACTTGGTACCGGCACCAGCAAAAGCCAGCGGTACGGTTAAACCGGTTTATGGGTACCCAAACCTTCCCTTTATCTGTCCCGTTTCCCTATAGTTTAGTAAACATACGAATAAAACCCAATACAGTTAGACTACTAACTCCATGACCACAATCTTGAAAGGAGAGAATATGACAATACGTAATTTTGAAAGATGGGTCAAGGGGTGCTCGTCGCTAAACTGCCGGCTAGCTAACGAAGCCTAGTCTGGTGGTAAAAGTCTTCCAAATATGCCAAAATTATCTGCTCTGACGAGACAAAAGTTACCTAATAACAAAATACGGAGGTTACTGTGAATTTAGGTTCTGCATATGCACATTTCGACAACTTATGTCTCATCAATGCAGATTAAATCAAAACACTTGGAAATCCATGAACCAAAATATGTGTAAACGCTGATAGGGAACAAATTACTAACAGGATCTAAATAGGAAAGCCAAAATCAGCTAAGGATAGAGCTATGACCTTCTGCAAAAATCAAATAAACTGCAATCACGGCATTTTGTTGCTTTTTCAATAATGATATACCATCGGTTCAATTACAGTATATTTCTGTTGATAGGGGTTCACACTGCTAGTGCTTTAGTTTTGTGGCGTTTTTGTTCATTTTTGTTTGTTTGTTATGTCTTTGTCAGACTGTCTCAATTCGTGTTGCTGTGAATTGCCGTGATTTTGGATTTATGATTTTAGAATTTCCCCTTTCCTCATTCTTGCTTCGGTATTCGTTTACCTATGTATCTCTCAGTTTTATAAGCTTTTATGATGGATATTTGTCTACATGGCATATGGCCATCTGCAAAACCCAAGACTACAACAGTATTACAGGCTGATAAACATTGTTTACAATTATTGTGCCACGATTTGTAGGAATGAGTGACACATCTCCAGCAAAAAGAATGGCCATGGCGAATTCATTGAGATTTTTACGTGATACAAGAGAAAAAACGTTGAACATGTTAAAAACAGACAGGTAAAGTAATTAAAGATTTATCATAAAAATTTTCCCCCAATCTTTCTTAAAATATGTACATTTATTTTACATCTTTGTTTATTATTATTATTATTTTTTCATTGTTTCTGTTCTCTTGTAGGAGTACATAATTCCTATCTCAAAATATAGCAATATGCATATAAGGTTCATTTTGGAGTGCCTAAAATACTTTAATTTTATTGCAACTTTTGGGCACGTTTAATTCTGTTAAACACATTTGTATCTTGTATTTTCCAGACCATTAATTGACAAAAAAAATCTGCATCAATACAGATGTTAGAATTGTTGGCCCTTTTCACTTATTATATGAAATATATCGAATTGTCTATAACAACGGCAGTAGAAGACCGAAGGAACAAAGCACAAGATTACATAAATCAAAGTCCAGAGACAAGGCAAAAGCAAGAACACCAGAAGACGGAAGACCAAAGACACCACATGCCCACAAAACACACGAACATTACATATACAACACAAAAAAACTAAAGCACTAACAGTGTGAACTCTCAAAAAACAGATAAAGGATTCTATAAAGGATTGTTCATTGTACACACTGCTAGTGCTTTAGTTTTGTGGCGTTCTTGTTCATTTTTGTTTATTTGTTTTGTCTTTGTCACACTGTCTCAATTCGTGTTGCTGTGAATTGCCGTGATTTTGGATTTATGATATTAGAATTTCCCCTTTCCTTTTCTTGCTTCGGTATTCGTTTGCCGATGCATTTTACCTTTGTAATAATAGTTAATTGAACGATAGACGTTAATAAAACAGATAATATACGCATTTAGAATAGGGATACCATAGTAACAAGGTAGAATGATTTCGAATATCTTACTGTGGAGACAAGACGTAATAGAAATCTATGGAAACAACTTACATGTACGACCTTTCCCTTCGTTTTCAGTCTGTTTTTGTTAAATACAAAAGTAATTTTTCAGATTCTTGGCAGATGCTGATTGGGATACGGTGGAAAAATCGTGCCAAATAGATGATCCATATAAAACAACTGACGAAGAGGCAAGTTTTACTTATATATTCTGTTTTATATATTCAAACCTACTGTGGTCAGAAATAAACAATGCAAGTACTTGTATTGATTGCTAGTCTTTGGTTCTTCCAAATTAAAACATTTATCACCATCTTGAACTAAATTAACAACAAATTACCGAAGTTACTGTGAATTTAGTTTCTGCATATGGCCTTTTTAACGACTTATATCTCTCCAGTGCGCATCAAATCAAATCCATAAACCGAAATATATGTAAAAAATAACTAAATACCGAAGTTACTGTAAATTTACTTTCTGCATATGCACATTTCGACAACTTATGTCTCATCAGTGCAGATAAAATCTAAACGTTTGGATGACCATAAACTCAAAAATGTTTTAAAACTGAGAAAGAACAAATAAGATCTCAATCACAATTATTTTCGTTCATTTTCCCACTCGCTTCGCTGTAAAATATTAACAAAAATAATGGCCATCCATATGTAAATCTCTAACAAACCACCGGCGTCCATGAATCATTTCTAAATTCTAATAAGAATTTTGTTAATAATACTGGACAACCATATACTTCTTACATGCGCAAATGGTATCGGAATCTCGTTTATGCATAATTATCAAAACTTGCCATATGAGCGACATTTTTCATTGATATATATTACATATTGACCCCCCAAATTGTGTAAAAACTTATGTACCTACGACCAGTAGTTTTCGAGAAATGGAAAATTCTAATTTTTGACCAAATTTGACCATTGATCTCCGTCAGAATAAGGCCGATTTTGAGGTAGAGGTAATAAAAATAAATTTTCAAGAAAAGTACTCATCTTATTCATATTCTTTTCTAAGTTCTTCAAGATATAATTGTCCAACTATTTAAACAAAAATGGTGAGTTTTGACTGTCTTGATGAGTGGGAATTTTGAAGAATCTAGATTTTTACAGATTTTTATTTGTCTTGCATTTGCCAAAAAAAAAACAACATTTTCTTATAAAACATTCTTATATCATCACGAACCTGTATTCTTTATGAGTGATATTTCTTCAGACTCATGAGATCTAAGAATCTGGAAATTTTGAGAGAAAACTTGATACTAGAATTCGATATTTTAACCCAAAAAGGCCCCAAAATAGGCCAAAATTGATGAAATTTGCACAAAATCGTAAAAAAATATGGGTTTTCAAATGACTATAGCACAAAAATATGCACACAGACACATGGTCTTCTTGTCAAAAATGATTTTGTCAGGGTCTCAGCATTATAAAAATATAGGTTTCGGGATAAACTTGATGCAGGAAATTTTTTACCCCTCAGGAGAATACATCCTTAATTTGACCACATATAACTGCTTGGTACAGGGAGGTAACCGACAAATGTGTCCCATTAACAACTCGCTTTAGATGATCGGTTATTAATTAATAATAAATCATTTAGTCAAATCAAAGTGCTAGGAAAGACTATTCCTGTTGAGTGATGTATTAACTGCTATGTTTATTCACCTTTTCAATGCACATTTATTGAAGGTTCTCATATTTTCCGTGTCATATTGTTTCAAATGAAACAAGTACAAAATCTTGGGAGACAATAAACCGAGATATAAAAAATTGATAAGAACAAATTACCAGTGGGATCGACATGAAAACCAAAATCATCTAAAGACAGTGCTACAGATACTCTTCTGCTTCAAGCAAATTGTTATAAAATTTAGATATTGCAAGTTTCCAAAATACGGTCGGTTTTGGACATCACTGAAGTACTGACAACTACATATACATTACTCTTAAATAGCTAAAACATTTTTCTTGAAGGTTATTTTATTATGATGAAAATGATTGATCAGAAATGTATCTTTTTTGGCTTCCTATTTAGGTCCTTTTAGTTATTTGTTCTCTATCAGCTTCTAAACATATTTTGGTATATAGACTTCTAAATGTTTTGATTTGATTTGCACTGAAGAGACATAAGATATCGAAATGCGCATATGCAGAAACTGAATTATCTGTAAAGTTAGTGAGAACCGAACCGTCAGTCAAAAGGACGAACAATCCATGGACAAAGGCAACATCGGAAACACTAAGAAACAAGGACACCACTTGAGTACGGGACAAAAAAGAAAAATGAAGACATACATACAGACAAACAACACGGACCCAATAAAAACCATGGATGAGATGAGGTGTACCGGTAGAGTAAGCATCTCCTGCTTCCTATAAGACACCCGCCGTGTTGAACATGTCAAATCCGGTAGAGGCTATGAAGTTAATTTGCATACAAAGCTTTTCAGTGTATTCTTAAAATAATTACTGGATTTACATCACACCGGACTTTTGACTCGTGTTGAACAGTCAACTCCGGTAGTAAAGTCAAATCCGATAAAGGAAAGGAGGGAAAGATCTGTTGTCATCTGGGAAACAAATATCCCGTGACGATCCACAAGATCTGGATGTCGGCCGTAAAACTTCTGATGACTTTAAGTTCTTGGTAACGTACCCTTGCTTAAGTAGTCTATTTGTAAGCAACTGGGCTCTATAAAGGAAGTCACTGTAACGACCACAAGCCCATGAGCAGCGAATGAGTTGTGAGATGTAAACTCCATATGCTGGTGCTTTTGGATTGTTGCCACAAAGAAAAGGGAAGTTGGCAATTGGAAAAGTGAAGTAACTTCGGTATTGTGTTATTTATTCCATTTTGTCGTAATTATTTGACGATGTTCCTTTATATTTATAGGCACAGGTAGATGATTCCTTAGAAATACGTCCTAACTCTATTTGTCCAGATTGTGATGCCAAGCTCCCGAGTATGTTTACTAGGAAAGAGCTCAGGGATATGACAAATGAAGCCATATTGAGAATGTTAAAGGCAGAGAAGGTAATAATATTACAACGTTTATGTAGAAATAACCAAAAAAAAAATGTTTTATTAGCTCGCCTGGCCCAAAAGGCCATGTGAGCTTTTGCCATCACTATGCGTCCGTCGTCTGTCGTCCATCCGTCCGTCAACAATTTAAAAAATCTTCTCCTCTGAAACCGCTATATATATAATGTAACTAAACTTGACTGGAATCATCACAAGGGTATGGCTTCTCAAAATTATGTTCGATTAGTCGGCTGGTCAAACAACATGGCCGCCATTGCTAAAAATAGAACATAGGGATAAATTGCAGCTTTTGGCTAATAACTTGAAATTACAAAAACAGGATCACAGCAAACACCTACAATGGCCAGGAACTACAATCACATGCCACAATTTACAAGCAAATTGCACCAGAAAAACAATAATGAAAACAAGAGACACACATAAATAACGATAGGAACTCGGGATAGCCGGACTTGTTACCGGCACTAGCAAAAGCCAATGGTAGGGTTAAACCGGTTTATGGGTACCCAAACCTCCCCTTTCTCTATCCCGTTTTCCTATAGTATAATAAACATGCGAATAAAACAAATTACAGGTAGACTACTAACTCAATGACCACTATCTTGGAACAGAAAAAGCATATGGCTAAACGTTTTGAAAGAAGGGTCAAAGAGTGCTCGCCGCTGAACTGCCGGCTAGCTCAATAATCTAGTTTGCTGGTAAAACACTGTCGCACTACGGAAGAAAAATCAAACTCAAAACTCCCCGAAGGGTTTGGTAAAGAGTCTTCATGTATTTCAGCAGACATCGGCAGTATCAATGAGAGGCCAGTATATATGTAAAGTCTTCATGTCACTGGAATCAAAAGCCAATTTAATGGATTTGTTCGGAATATCTCGTCGAAATCCACTATTACGTAAAGAATGTAAGTTACGTCCCAGTTTTTGTGGATTATTTATCAGTTTTTGACAACATTTCCATAAAATCGAGGATGAGAAATGCCCTTTGTAATTAGCTGTTTGCGAGTCACGTCATATCTAGATATCAAATGTTCATATCTTCTGTAAAACTTCTTAAAAGTATTTAATAATTTATGAAATCTGTAACCGTTACAGATATAAAAAATCTGACATGGGGTAAAAATGATCAGCATGCTGAGATCTATCCATCGTGCAATTTTGAAGAAAATCTTAAAACCGATCTCGGAGTTATAGTCCTTTTTTCCGTAAAATTTTCAAAATTTTTGCATTTTTTATTTTTTATTTCAAAAAGTGTAACAGATAGAGGTCATGTGTAAATTGCAAAAATGTTCAGCATATCAAGATCTACCCAGCCTGAAATTTTGAAGAAAATTCATAAATCCTTGTAGGAGTTATTGCCCTTTTTTCATCGAATTTTAAAAATGTTCCTATATTTCGTCTTTTATTTCCAAAACTATAGAAGATGACGGTTAAGTGTGACAAAATGAAATGTTTGCCATACTGTGGTGACTTCAAAACATGTGTTAAAAATAGTTCGTTGACCACCATTTTCAAAATGGCCGCCAAAAAAAGCGGGAAAATTCAACATTTTCCGATTTCAGTAAAATTTGGTTTCAAAATAGGTATTGATGTTGCAACTTCAAAACCGATTGTAAAAGTCGTTCGTTGACCACCATTTTCAAAATGGCCGCCAAAAAAGGCGGGAAAATTCAACATTGTGCGATTTCGGTGAAATTTGGTTTCCAAACAGGTGTTGATGTCGCAACTTCAAAACTGATGATAAAAATTGTTCATTGACCGCCATTTTCAAAATGGTCGCCAAAAAGGCGGGAAAATTCAACATTTTCCTATTTCATTGAAAGTTGGTTTCCAAATAGATATTGATGTTGTGACTTCAAAACTAATATTGAAAATTGTTCTTTGACTGCCATTTACAAAATGACGTCTCAACTTCAAAACTTGTGTCGAAAGTGGTCCTTATCAAGAATGTTTTTTGTCAAAAAAGCCCAACAAACAAATTTAGTAAAACATGATTAGTCTTTAAATACAGCTCAAGATATTGGTGGTGTTCGAGCTACGAAAGTTTGAGAGACTGAAGATCAACTGTATAACTTACAATGTTACCTTGATTGTGGCAACTGAAAGCCAGGTGAGCGATACAGGCTCCTTGGAGCCTCTGGTTCATATGGCAATTAGTGTCTCAGCTTTTAATGTGTTTTAGAACAAAACAAATCATAAAGAAGTTCATTCAGTGTGCTAACAACACTTCATGTAATAATGTCTTTGTGGAACCAAAATGTCTTAAATAGCTGCTTTCATTACTTTTATGGTGTTATATATCTTATTATCTATTTGCACTTAGAATTGAGTTGTCAACCTGTTTTTCACTGCCAAGTTGTTTGAATAGCAAGGAACAAAACTGAATGAGACATCTCAGATAGTTGAAAGTATCTGGGATACGAAATTGTGAAACTTTTGTTTTATTTCCAAATGTTTTGATTTGATCTGCTCTAATGAGTCATAAGTTGTCGAAATGCGCATATGCAGAACCTATATTCACAGTAACCTCGGTAATTTGTAATTTGTAAATACAATATAATATGCTTTATTTTACAGAGTCATTGAAAGAACAATTGCGAACCTTGCAATTTAAGTTATCAATGACTTGACATCTATGGAAAGACTACAAAATATTTTAAACCAAAAATGCTTCATACATGTAGACTGTAAACACTTTTTACGCAACGCGAAGCGATCCCCCTTAATGTCATTTTAAGACATTTCCGGTCACGTGACGTGTAATTCACACACATTGAGAATAAAATATTGCAACTTTAAAAAAAACAGTTTCGGTCAAGTTCTGCAGTTTTATAAACTACATGTAATAGTATCTGATAATAGAAACATTTAAACTATATTTGTCTTGTATATTTTTAGTGAGACTCTGATTTATTTGCTGTGCTTGTTAAAATATTAGTTTAACTAATTGAATTATTGTTAAAGATGAGTTATTGGAGACAATTTGAACAAGGTATGATATCCAGAGAAGGTGTCAGGAAGTTACAAGAATGTACAGACATAGCTGCTGATAAAAAGGGGAAGTTAGTAAATTATTGTTTACAATTTCCTTGGTGTCTGAAATGGTTTCACGTGTTTACACAGAAGCCCATTGGGAAATAACTTCTTATTTTTAATTCATATCATAAATCTGATATTTTTCAAACTGTTCCATTGGCCTGAATATGGTTACATGACCTAAAAAATTGATAAAAGTTGCACAAAATCGGCATATCAAAGAACGTCAGATTGCATAAAGCTTATTGCACAATCTAAAAATTGCCATTATTGCTATAGCTCTCTTTATTCATCAGGGAAGCCAGAAATCTAACTTGTCTGACATGAAAAATGTACTGTTTTTATCAAAAAAGCTAAGCACATGAAAATACTAAAGTACTAAAGCTTCATTTCGTGTATTGTCCTCGGTAGATGTCCTTGGTACTGGATTTAGGCTACTCGATATTTGTGGTAATGAGTACTTCTTTTTTTACTGCTTTTGGATAATGGCTTCCCATACTATTTGATTCTAATGCTTCGGATGAAAAGTGACTCTTTGAAACACGTGTACAGCATAACGAAATTTACCATAAATGATGCAACTTCGGTATTTTAATATTTTGCAGTTTGGCATCTTTTTCATCAATGCATATGAACAACTTGATAAATTGATCTTGTATTATTTTATGCTTCTTTGAGTTTAACAAAACACTAGTACTGTAATTATAGATATGGTTTGATTTACTTGGTCAAATGTTCTTGATAGAATAAGTATTATGTCTTAAGATCATGAGCTTATTCAAATGAACAAGCACCGAGTGTATCAAGTTATACCAGTCTCATAATTTTATTTTAAAGCTGAATTGAATGAAATTTCAAGATTATTCAACAATAACATTCTAACAAAAAAAAAAGATTTCGGAAACTATAAAAAAACATATACGACACATTAAGCCAACAGCACACAAATATATCTTTCTACATACTCCTTTTTTACAGGTTTGTGGACGTTGAAGATGTGAAAAAAAGTTGGGAAATTCCCAAAATATATGTAAAACTGGTAAACAAGACTAATTTTGTAGATTTTGTTCAGGAATAATCAAATTGAGCATACAAAAAGAGGATATGGAAAGAATAAACTAAAAGGAACTGGGGAATCAGATCTGAGCAAACGTTCCCTTGCCTTATAGTAGATTGGCAAACATGACACTAAAATGTTTTATTTTATAGTTGTCTTGATTTAACACTATATTTGTAACGGAATCATAAGAAGTCAATAAATAAACGTATTCACCTGCTGGAGTGATATTCACTTCATGACGTCATAATGCGTTAAACTATATAATAAAACAATCATGGTCTTTTGTATCGGTGAATACGCTTTTTTATTGACCTGGAAACCTAGATATTCACCTCGACCACTGGTCTCGGTGAATATTGGTTTACAGGTCAATAAAAAAGCGTATTCACCTCTGAAAAAGGCCATAATTGTATAGTATGATAATAACACTTAACAAAACAAAATACATCAACCATGAATTCTACTGTCTTTACCAAATGATCTTCAAAATTTTTAATGTATAAGTATTATTTCAAAGCAGCTGGTTATTGCAACGTAGGAATGCAAATGTCTTTGTTTTTACCCGTGTTATTCCGAAACATTAATTTTTTCCATCAGGAATAAAGGACTCTAACCCAGCACATTTATAATTTTTGAGTGTTGAGGGTAACAAAATCAAAAGTAAATAAATAAAATGTAAAGTTAGTGAGAACCGAACCGTCAGTCTAAAAGAACAATCCAAGGACAATGGCAACGTCGGAAAAACAAAGAAACAAAGACATAACATGAGCACGGCACAGAAAAGAAAACGAATTAAGACACGCACATATACAAAAATGTACAACACAGACCCAATGAAAAACCATGGGTGAGATCAGGTGCAACGGTAGAGTAAGCATCTCCTGCTTATTATAAGACACCCGCCGTATTGAACATGTCACTTCCGGTAGTAAAGTCAAATCCGGTAGAGGAAAAACAAACTTTAGTGGCAAAGAGAAATATCTATTGTCATCTGGGAAACAGATATCCCATAGCGGTAAACAAGATCGTGATGTCGACCGTAAAACTTCTGTAGTGGTGACCTCAAGTTATGGGCAACATACCCTTGCTTAAGTAGCCTATTTGTAAGCAACCGAGCTCTATCAAGGTAGTCACTAATAGACGGTCATTTTATGTGTTATGAATTCGTTACATGCATCTGCTTCATATAAAGAGAAACCATTGAATACAAAGTTACTTGATTTTATAACTGCTAAATTAAATAAGAAAAGTGTAATGCCTTAATGGAATTTATCTTATTTTCAGAAACGTTTCTTCAAGCGATTCATCGTAGAACTTGAACCAGAGCCATCAAAGAAATCCTGTGTCAACGGATTGTATCATGTCTTTAATCATATAGCATTTAGCATTATACTTTATTGTATTATTATGTTGGACATGGCCAATGTAGCTCTATCAGTTACCAGTGAATATCTACCAGCCATACACGACAGGAAAAATGTATTCAGGTCATTAAATGTTGTATTTGTAGCATTGTACATTGTGGAGGCAATCATGAAGGTGAGGTTCTAATCCCTTTCTAGTAGCCTTTGCTTTCATTCTCAAATAATATTTTATCTACCTCGTAGTAAGTAATAAAAAGATGGTTAAACTGAATGATAGGAGTTCTCTGTGCTTTGTCTATATCTTTTCTATCTCTAACACCAGTTTTTGCGCTTTTTTCATTGTAATGCCTTCATGTATTTTATTTGCTACATGGTTCATGTTACCCAAGATATTAGTAGTTACTGGTTCTAAGTTTACTGTATTTTGATATAACTCGGTAATTAAAATAAAACCAATTTCTGACTAAAAGTGGCTCACTTGTCACATTTTTGAATGTGTGTCAGATTTCGGAACTCTTCTGGTTTCTCCAGTTCAATGGCATATAGAATTGTGCACACGGACCCACACTTTTTATTTCATAAATGTCTTCCATAGGTCAAATTAAGACAACTTACAGGCTTTTATAAAATTCTTGATATAACTTCCCAGCTTGTCGACAAACAATAGTCCTAGTGTTAAATTAAGGGAAAATCCGGAGAAATTCATTTTCTGCCAAATTGTTAAAGTCATCTGTCTCTGTTAAAAGCACGTGGACCTATATATTTCTTAATACCATTTCATTACGTTTTTAATGCTTAATTATTTCAAATAGGTTTCAAGAAATCTTTGGTATAACCAACATTAGGAGTAAACCTCCTTAACTGCTAAAATGACATGGATTAAATGGAAGTGCTTACAAATACATGGTAAAACCAAGCAATTGAACATTGTTTGCTTTAGTATACCGATTGGATTTTTGTAAAATGTTGCATGATGATGATTTCATAAGCTAGAAGTAGAATATGCCATTTCTTTCCTAACCCAAATCTTAATGACTCAATGATCTTTAATTTTAGCCTGGGTCTTTACGAGAATTTTCATTTATTATTGCATTATGTTTCATTTGACGGACTTGAGGTTCATTTAACGGACTTGAGGTTTCAATAATGTTTTTGTTTTATTTCAAAGTATATATATTACAGAAAGAAAATGTGTTTTGTAGATTTTTCTATTTAACGGTCTTCTCAATAGGATCTTCATCACTGTAACCAGTATGGACAAGAGGGTTAAATAGTGTTATACGTAGAGAATAAATATTTAGCTGCCTTCAGAAGTGAAATGTGTTTGTAGTTTTTTTTATAACATCTTCATTATATATAAAATTATTAGGATTGTTTTCAAATATTTACAGATAATACTGCTGCGGAAAAGTTATTTTACAGTGTGTTGGAACAATCTTTGTCTGGCAATCATTTTGATCGGGATGGTAGATTGTACTCTTAGCTTTACACTTCCTGCCATATATGGAAATCATCATCATAATGTACACATCGTACTGGTGGTATTTATACTTCTTCGAGTGATCCGACTTTTTAGATTGCTAGAGGTTTGTAGCCCCTATTTTATTTATTTTATATGAAGTTAACGATCAAAGCAAATAAAACAAAACAAAACATTAAAACACCTCATATCAGAGCAAAGCAGTTGATTTCAAATATTATGATAAAAATGCCTAATATGTCAATAATGTTTCTTATTTACAATAAAACAATATACATTTTAATAAAGGCTTCTTTTGAATAAAATACTATGAAAATAATTGTGCAAATTTTGGTCTCAAAATATGCGTCATTTTCTCCACACAATATTTTGTATTGTCTTTTTGATCCTTCGTAGGCCAACGGGCGACAGTGCCTGTAGAAGTAGTTTGCTTAATACTTTTATGTTTGTTGACGATCATGTATCCATGGCAAAAAGAAGCATGGATGTAGCGTTGTTCGATATCCAGTAAGTGATTTCCACTGAGACCAGTGCTAGGAAACGTATTGAAATTTATCAAGCAGTTGGTTTGCTGGTACTATTTATTAAGGTAGTTGGGGTGTCTTGGTTTCTGACATAAGAACTTTTTTAAAATTTGTACAATAAAACTCTGAGTAATATGCTAAAAAAATATGCAAAAAAAATGGGGGTCACGGATATGTCAAAAAAGATACAGTGTTCTAAAGATTGGTCAAATTTGGTGTTTTCGCACTATATTTACAATAGAATTATATGGGAAATTGCCCTATACAACAATTCAAGTGCATATTTTTTTTTTGTATATTCATTGGTACGATATAGAACTTCAATTTAAAAACATTAAAAAGATATGTCACGGACCTTCTGAAAAAGCTATTTCATGAAACATGAAGAATTTTTTGGTTTTTCAAGAAAGGGGAGATAACTAAATATAAGTAATTTGGGACCCCAAAATAAAAAAAAAATCAATATTTTTGGAAAAATTATAATAAATGTGTTTTGTTAAAATACTTTTGACAAATACGAAAAACAACTGGGATCAACTACCTTATTTTTTTCACAAACTTAGAAAATTTTATCTAATCCATTGTATTTCAGCATAGAATTATCTCCCTTTGATAAAACTTTTTGAATTTTTGGCAAATATTTAATATTATTCAAACAAACTTGATAATTGTTTTCATTTTAATTTTATTATTGTATTAAAGACACACAAAATCATTTGGGCAACATTCTCATTGAATTATTGAATTTTTGCTTAGATGCACAAAAAAGATGCTCAGTTTTAGACACCCCAGCTACCTTAAGGTCCTTGTGATGACCTGGACGAAAAAAAAAATTCCATCCGTTTCATGACATGTATTTGTAGGGAAATATAATAAAAGTAACATATTATAATCTTTTTAACTTGAAGCCGACAATGCCATTGTTCCTGAATTTGATGAAACTATTAATCAGTCAACAGTTAAGTTATGGATATGATGTTGGGCGTGGTTATGTTGCTGGAGAAGAGGAAGTTCGGAAACTTATCAACCATATGGTCGACCACAAAGAGATTTCAAGATCACTCAAACAGGCTAGTGATAATGGACGGTTAGATGTAATTAGATGTTTAGGTGAGTGTTAAAAGAAGAAAGTAGGAAATTAAAACAATTTTGTCATGGTATAAGAATCAATTTTATACATAATTGAGTATTACAGAATATAAACAATATTCTTAATAGTTAAGAACAGAAGAAACTGCGGAAATTTCTCTCTCTTAATTTTTTTACCCCCGTCGTATGTTTTACATATTACCTCAACAATAAGTCATATACTAGTTTTCATCTTTTTTCATCGGACTTGCTAGTATCTATGTTATTAGAAAAAAAATAAAAGTTTAAGCCAAACACTTCCTGCTTTTTAAAATCAGAGAAGTTAGCCATTATATATGTTTACTGTTAACATATGTTTTGTCATATGATTATATCAGGATTAAACAACAGACAAACGCCTTTCTATTTTTCATAGAACAGTTTTCAAATAAACTGCAAAGAGGCATCGAAAAAACTTTTACTTCTTTGATTACATAATTTTCCTGATACAATAATAATAATGACTTTTTTCGTTTTGTTTTTGATATGTTTTTTTGTTTTTGATTAACAAATTACAACTAAGCGTGTATTTTTCAAGTTACTGCCTTTGGTTCCTTTATTTCAAAATTTCACTTAAAATTGAAATCAAGACCACGTGACACAGGGAAAGGCACGATAATCACCTTAGAATCCCTTATATATCGACATCATGGCATATGAGATATCTGTTGGGATGGTAAACGAAACCAAATGATAGATATGATGACAAAATTCACGAGATGAGGCTTAACACTGTACAGATCAAGAGAATATAAATTTTTACATTTTGAAAAGTTTACGTTGGAAACTTCTAGGTTTATCCGGTCTATAGTTTATTGCCTTTGTATAAGAATGCAAAACGTGAAGTCAAATTTGGGAACTTCGATCTAATTAGCTATTGAAGCCTTCTTTTTGGATAATATGGCGAAATGCATCTAGTATTAAAAACATGTAATTGAATTCTTTGATGTAGTATTCAGGTTAAAAACTTTTTTGCTTTGGAATTTGCTTGCCTAAATATTTTGTATATATATGGGTCAAGTGTTGCAGTAGTACACCATTAGGATGCAAACGGGTACTTATTGTGTTCCACTTTTAACTGATTTATTGTTTTATTCATACAAGGACGTATTGATAAAACAGCTTGTGCGTAGGAAAGAAAATAAAGTAGCTAGGTCCCTCAATTTCAATTTCTTTTTCACAGATGTTAATTGTACAATCCTCGATACAAAGATTAAGGGACCTATCTTTTATATCCTAGACAAAGAAGTCATTCTTCACGACAAGAGTGATGGTGTTGAATTTTAATAGTGAATCTTTCGTATCTGAGTAGCAATGTTACCAACCTCTAAGTTATGATGTCTTTATTGTATACCTGTTAGATATACGGTGAATTCTTATACAGAGTAATAAAACTTATATTCATGATTATGTTAAATCACTGTTTCACCTATCACGGTTGTCCTCATGATATGACATTTTACAGTGTTTCAATTTACAAATTACCATTAACATTTTAAGTAAATTCAAAATTAATAGTAATGAATAGCTGAATACCGATGTTGCTGTAGATTTAAGAAATAATTCACGGACATTCCAGCTTATTGTGCTTATTTAACCCGAAGGTTGGATAGAGGTAAAAAGGTTACATATTTGGCCAGCCCGATGTAACACAATGATAAAATGGAGTCTCTGTGAATTTTCTTGATTCTAATAAAATGTACCTATTACGTCACAAAAAAAATTCGTAAACACTATGTCAGAATTTAACAGTTGTGTTACTTGAACATGACATCATCGGGTTTTCCATGTAGTCATAATGGTAAAATCGTCTTTTAGCGGTGGGATTTATTTGGAACGGCCATGTGTGACGTCCTCTTTGTGTCGTATTGAACATATGATTATCACTTTTTACACCTCCAAGGGTGTCAATACGTTTCGAATATGTTATATTAGAATTAACCCTAACCCTACCATAACTAATTCTAATATAACATACTCGAAATAATGTTTGGTCGTTTAAGGTATGTTACAGAAACAACATCCTGATATTGCACTCTCTATAAAGACTAGACAAGCTATCAGAAGTGTTCTCAACAGTTTACGGGATGGTATTCATGAACTTTTGATGGATGGAATATTAGATGAAGCTGATGCACTCAAACTTGAAAAGGTATCCATGACAGTAGACTATTTATTTTGGCTGTGGCCTAATTTTCACTCGATCTCCTAGGTCATTGTGATGCAGTTGATAGGTTTTAAATGTACAAAATGTAAAAGACACACATAAATTACTACTTTTGCACTTTCTAAAATTACTTTTCAGATATTCATACGACATATCGTTCATTGAGTTTAAGAGTCCAGAGACAAAGCAAAAAATGACGGAAGTCTAAGACAAGACAAAAGCACAAAAATACGAACGCAACAAATATAACACCCCAAACCATAATACAACAGTGCGAACTCTTAAAAAGTGTCACGTCAGACGTTCCGGAAGGGTAACCATTTCCTGTTCTTTATACAGCACCCATCAAGTTGGCAGTGAGGCAATCGTTAAAGTCAAATCCAGAAAGACTTGATTCTGGCTGAAAATGTCCGTTCTCATATGCAAAACCGACTTTTTCAATTCTATCTATGATGTCGAGGTGACTTGTATAAGATTTCTGAAGGGAAGGATATAGTAAGTCATTTTTTTATATTGGAAAATGTTGAAAGAGATAATAAAGATTTAATTTTACAAATTATTTCTAGATGGTAGAAGAAATGATGAAGAGGTTATTAAATTCACCACCAAGTCTGCCTTTACCACCTCCAGATAAGATGTTGAATAACATCTTCTGGCTAAGGAATGCTCCAAGTTTAATAACATATCTAAAGGTATGGATTTAACATAACAGGTCCATGGTTTTTTTTTAGAGTATTACTCTCAGAAGTCAAAAACATGAACATTTTAAGCAAAAGTTGCACGAGCTGTGCATGATTTTCTTTTGGCTTTGTGGAATGTTTTAAAGTCTGGCACATTATATTTTTGTCAAATATGAAACAAACACTAAATATATTTGGTTTTATTTCGAGAAATCGGTTACTTTTTCGTTACAAAAACAGGAAAACAGCAAACACCTACAATGGCCAGGAACTACAATCACATGCCACAATCACATGCCACTTTTCGTGTTTTGATTTTATCAAAGAGTGTGTATGTGTTCGTGTCTAGATAATTTCATTTCATATCTATACAATAGGCAATTATGACCTTTTGACTCCTTAAATTGAATATTTAATATAACATTTCAATGTTTTTTCCAGCTCAGTTTATGAGATATTCTAAGTGTAGCAAGATTTGAATACAAAGAGGTGATAATCATTTCATATGTACATATGTATGACGATGAAATGATACTTGATAAGTGCAAAGAAAAACCGAGATTTCACGATTAAATTGTTTTGAAAATTTTTTCGCAAAACAAATGTGTCTGGGAAATTTAAGTTGTGTCTGCCATAGCAGGAAATTTAAAAGATTCAAGTTTAATCTAATCCAGCCTTTAAGGAATTTGTAACAAACTAATAGCACGAAACTCTTTCTTTACGAATAGGCAACGGGCAGATACTGCACCCTTTTGAAAGGGGCTAAACCCCTCCAGCGGTAAAAGGCGTGTTACTTCTTGTTAAAAACCCCCGTCCTAGGGAATATGTGAGAAAACGTTCTGTATACTTAAACACCTTAAATTTTATGTACCAATTAGTCAGCAATGTTTTATAAGAGACAGCGGAAGTAGAATACCGAAGGAAAAAAGGATTGGAATTTACAAAAATCGAAGTCAAAAGACATGGCCAAAATGAGGACACAGAAACCAATGACGTAAGACACAGAAAACAATGACGTTAGACAGATACAAGGCACAGAAATAGAAATTACAACATTCAAAACAAAGGCACTCTCAGTGTGAACTCCAGTGAAACTGAGAGTGACATCAGGTGCTCCGGAAGGGTAAACATGTCCTGCTCTGTTAACAGTACCCGTCAAACTGTTAGTGAGTCAATCTAGGAAAATATCAAAATCGGTAGTCAAATCCGGGAAAAATAAAGTATTATGTTTCTTTTTTATTTTGTCTTTTCACTTTAATCGTCTCTTACAGGACAAGGCCAAACTCATATCTTACAATTATGAAGATGTCATTATACACGAAGGTGACCCCCATGGAGGGATATACATACTCGTTTCTGGAATGGTCAGGGTAGGTACATTCTTGATATTACATATATAAATATTATTGTTAGGATATTTATGCATATTATGTTTGAAAAAAGTACAGTTATTTGCAATATATTGATGTATTTGAAATGCTGTAGGTTAATTTCTGAATATGTCGTCTTGAACTTACTTCAATGTATGAGTGTTTGCTCGTTGTTGATGGTCTCATTTGACTTCAAGATGAAGAACAGCAATCAAAGATTTCATCCATTAGCTAAATCATGCGATGCATTTGTAAAACTTTGTGCCATTTACAGCGTGGATATAATGAAACAAATTTTGATCGGAAAGGTGAACAAAACTATGACAGTTACAAAACTGGGGTATATTCGGATATAGGTCCAGTTTGTCAATATATAAATATATATATCTGAAATGTTCGACAATATTCATTTTGCTCTTATCTCTATAAGATATATCCGTCTGAAGAAATTAGAAATATATAACATATTGAGGATGTTCGCTGGTCAATTTGAACATAAATAGGATTTCAGATAGATATTATTTTTAGTTAGAAAACTGAAAAAGAAATAATTTAAGCGAAACCAATTGATAGGCTGCTGGTGTTGTTTTTGAGATACATGTGTTAAAAAATTTGCCGTTAAACTGAACTCTTCTGAATTTTGCATAGGTTTTACATAAGTTATGTTTTTCCATGAACAAATGTGACAAAATAAACAAGAGATGTCGCCGAATGGCAACCAGTGATACCCCCACTCACTGAACCCTGAATCAATATGGCAAGTGCAAATTTCTGTGTGTATGGACACAATACAGGTTTTAGACACAATACCATTATGGTCACAATGACATAATCCTCGAGAATAAACAGAAAAATGGCCATACAACTCATTAAAATTATTGCATTTGGAAGTAACATATGTGTTATGGTCTCATGTTCATTTACTCCATATACCTTCATAAAATAATTAGTAACCAACTAATCCTATAGAGGCTGCATACCAATTTTGAAATCAATCTCTCTTATATATAGAATCTGAGAAAACTGCGACAAAAAATCATGTTTCGCTATATTTTGTAACCAAGTCCACATTTCGTAAAACAGGAAGTACAAATCCGACAGGACTCAAAGTAGGACATTCCTTACAACTAATCATAAAGTTGCTGCATACCAATTTTGAAATCAATCCCTCTTATAAAAGATGAGAAGACTGCGACGAAAAATTCAAGTTTCACAACATTTACTAAGTCCACATTTCGTTAAACAGGAAGTACACATCTGACACAACTTTCAAAAGCCATTCATTCCAACTACCAACTAACCACATAGAAGCTGCATACCAATTTTGAAATCAATCCCTCTTATAGAAGGTAAGAAAACTGCGACGAAAAATTCATGTTTCACCTCATTTCTTAACTACAATGTAAGTCCACATTTCGTTAAACAGGAAGTACATATCCGACAGGACTCAAAATACGACGTTCCTTACAACATATCACATAGAGGCTGCATGCCAATTTTCAAATCAATCCCTCCACTAGAAGTTGAGAAAATTGTGACAGATGAACGGACGGACGAACGAACGGACGGACGGACGAACGTACGGACAGACAAGGTGAATACAGTATACCCCACTCTCTAACGAGTGGGGGTATAATATAATCTTATAAAATTTTGTCAGAACGCAGCTCAAGATGTATAAATGAAATTGTCAAACACAAAAATGGGGTTTCGTGGACTAAAAATTATAATGCTTTTGTATGGATATCAGAATATTTGACAGAAACAGCAAGGCTGGCCAGCGATCATCCTTAAGCCAGTTTCTTTTATCTTAAGTGCTCGTGTTTTGCATACAAAGCGAAATCATTTCTAACAAGTAGTACAAAATATGTAGTCATGTTCCAAAGATGACGCCTGCATGAATGATGATAAAAAAGTTTTAGACAGCAAACCTGTTAATATAGTTTTCCAGTGGACAATAGAATAACATATTTGTAGAATTTGGATGACAAGTTTTCCAGCGGAAAATAGGATAACATATTTGTAGAATTTGGGTGACAAGTTTTCCAGCGGACAATAGGATAACATATTTGTAGAATTTGGATGACAAGTTTTCCAGCGGAAAATAGGATAACATATCTGTAGAATTTGGAGGACAAGTTTTCCAGCGGAAAATAGGATAACATATTTGTAGAATTTGGATGACAAGTTTTCCAGCGGACAATAGGATAACATACCTGTAGAATTTGGAGGAGTAGTTTTCCAGCGGACAATAGGATAACATATTTGTAGAATTTGGAGGAGAAGTTTTCCAGTTGACAATTGGATAACATATTTGTAGAATTTGGAGGAGAAGTTTTCCAGTGGACAATTGCATAACATATTTGTAGAATTTAGATAACATATTTGTAGAATTTGGATGACAAGTTTTCCAGACGACAATATGATGAAATATTTGTAGAATTGGGTTTTCCAGCAGGCAATAGGATAACAAATTTGTAGAATTTTTGATGACAAGTTTTCCAGCGGACAATAGGATAACATATTTATAGAATTTGGAGAACACGTTTTCCAGTGGACAGTAGGATAGCATATTTGTAGAATTTGGATAAGATATTTGTTGCATTTGCAGGACAAGTTTTCCAGCGGACAATAGGATAACATATTTGTAGAATTTGGAGGACAAGTTTGCCAGCGGACATTAGGGATACATATGGGGACTTATTGTGAGCCACTTTTAGCAGATTTCTTTCTTTATTCATATGAAGCAAGGACAATAGTTTATACAAGGGCTATGCATAAAAAGACAATTAGCTAGCCAAGTCCTTTAATTTCAGTTTCCGTTATATAGATGATGTTCTTTCATTGAACAATCCTTAATTTAAGGATTACCTTCATTTTATATACCCAAATGAACTCGATCGAAATTAAGAGAACACTGATACATCATCATCAGCATCATACCTGCAATCGTCCCTCCAGAAGTTTTATCGGTCATCACCACGATTTGAGAGACCGTTACAATGTTTTTATTTCACAAATGAGAACAGATATCTTTTGTTACCGAACTGACTGGCAGTGTGACGAGTGTAACGCGTGGAGCAGATTATGCTTACCCTTCCAGAGCACCTGATGATACCTCAGTTTTTATAGGGTTCACACTGCTAGTGCTATACTTTTGCGGCGTTCTTGTTCAGTTTTGTTTATTTGTTTTGTCCTTGTCATACTGTCTCAATTCGTGTTGGCTGTGAATTGCCGTAATTTTGGATTTTATGAGGCTCATTGAAGAAGGCATATTGGTGACTTTAAAAGGAAACATAAGAATAAAATCGCTGTTCAATTGCATGGTTTTAACAAAATTTTGTAGAGATTTTGTCTCATGTGCATTTACTCCATATTCTTCCAATGTTTATTGAAGGCAGTGTTTTGTAAAAGTTATGACGGCGTTATGGTCGCCTTGCTGAGATTTATTGAAAGGAGAAGGGAAATAGCATTTGCATTTTTAATGCCTTATCATCATCTGTTTGTACTTTGTCTGAGCATTAATTATAGAATATCTTTTTGTAATTTTTCTAGATTTATCATTTTGTTACTTTCACGGTTGCACGTTGGCTTTTATTTGTTATTTGTACTTTTATCTACAATGTACATTTACCCCAATTTGATTTTTCTTACCTAACTATCGTGTTATAGTCTACGATTACATCGTGACCTTGTTCTATATCCCAATTATACAGTTGTCTCATTATTCATTTACTTTTGATTATGATTGATTCCAAACGTTTAGATTCTATCTGCACTGAAGAGACATAAGTTGTGGAACTGCGCATATGCAGAAAGTAAATTCACAGTAACTTCGGTATTTAGTTATTTATTACTTTTGATTATGTACTATTTTACATTTTATCAAATTATTAGGATAGTACTTTTCAATAATACTGGTTTTACCATCTTCTTTTTTTCGTATTTTTACCACAAATGTGCATTAATGATTTGCTAATATAAATGAAACCTTCATTTTGTAAACCACTTTTAAAATTGCAGTTGGAATCAACGAGCATACCAGGTAAACCTATTATATTGGAAGATAAACCCTCAGGATCACAGCTAAAAGTCAAAGCTAACCTTATAGATTTTCTCTCAACTGGTAGTATCATCGGCGAAATGGGATTATTGACAAAAAAGCCCAGGTCTGCTACTGTGACCTGTGAAACAGCAGTTCAGGTACTACTCTTTAAACAATTATTAAAAAACATAATGAAATTTGAGAAGGCAGATAAGAAGTTAAGCCAAAACTACGTCTGAGGTGATCAGTGCAGCAGAATTTCTGTAATGATAAGTCCTCTTCGCAAACATCATTTCAGACAAATCTCTTTATTTCAATTGATTTCAGAACATTTCAGAAAATTTTTGAAAATGTTGCTTTATACTAAGGAGTATCCCCCTTTTGCATAGCTCTGTCCATGAAATAAAAGGGACAACAGGAAATACCCACAATGGCTGAAAATTATAATTACATGCCACAATATGCTAGGGAACTACACAGAAAAAAAAACAAATAAGACAAAAGACAAACGTAAGCAACGATAGGAACTCGGGACAGCCGGATTTGGTACCGGCACTACGATAAGCCAGCGTTAAGGTTAAACCGGTTTATGGGTACCCAAACCTCCCCTTTATCTGTCCCGTTTCCCTTTAGTAAACATACGAATAAAACCCAACACAGGTAGACTACTACCTCCATGACCACAATCTTGAGAGTAGAGAATATGACAGTACGTAATTTTGAATTATGGGTCAAGGGGTGCTCGCCGCTAATCATGCCGGCGAACTAAAGAAGCCTAGTCTGCTGGTTAAACACTGTCGCACTACGGAATAAAAGACAAACTCAAAACTTCCAGCAGGATTTGGTCAAGAATCATCATATATTTTAGTAGACGTCGGAGTTATCAGTGAGAGGCCAGTATGCATGTAAAATTTTCAGGTCACTCGTAGCTAATTTTGGATTCCCTTTTAGATCATTTTGGTTGTTAGTGCTTTATCAGATTTTACAAAGTTCGATTTATGGTCTTCAAAATTTGATTTTATCTGCACTGAAGAGACATTAGTCGTCAAAATGGCCACATCAAGAAACAAAATTTACCTTGGGTATTTTTTCATTTATTACCGCTGGGTCGATCTCTCTGCTGACGGACTGTTAGTCCCCACGGGTATTCAACTACCTAGTAGCCATTAATTCGGCGCTGATCCGAAAACCGATTTTTACTGGAAACTTGCAAAATGAAAATCTTAGAAAATTTTACTAAAAACTAAGGAGTCCCCCTCTTGCATGGCTCTGTTTTAGCAGTAGTTGGCTTTCAATTTAGATGTTATGTTTATTGGTGTTCTATAAGATTTTACAAGAAATGGACATATGAAGAAAACAATTTACAGAAACTTCGGTATTTTGTTATTCAATTTGTTTGAGGTTATTTGTTGAAGTAATTTGATAGAGGATTAATGTATTTTTATCTGGTTATGTACAAAACAACTGATTATTTTCTTGTCACTGATATTTGAATCAAATAAACATACATTTTGTATCTTGATTTTTACAGCTATTATTTATCAGCCTAGAAGATATGGAATATGCAATCAATCATTTCCGTGACATTGAACCTCCACTGGAATACAGACTGTGGCATGTTTGTGCAAACAGAATCGCCACAAATGTTCTGATGAAACAACCATCGTATCAGGTAAAGCAGGATATTCGTCAAATTTAAGACCGAAAAAAGCTCAAATTAAGTGTTGTGTAATAATGAATTATTGTCAAAGTCAAATTCTCTTTCCTTTTCAAATTTATTTTTTATATTCGTATATCACATACGAGTTAATAAGTGGTGAGTTACATTAAAAAAAAAACCTTTTCCCGCTATATTTTTCTCCAGTATTATGACACCAACGAGTGGTTGTCTTCTTTTGAAATTGTAATCAATCGTGTAGTGACTTTGTAATTTGTGGCGTAAATAGGAAACATAGACAAAATATTGCACAATTATTTTACTCACACTTTTCATAGCAGTGGAATATAGGTTCAATTTCCTATTGTATTAATCTTGGTATGTTTTCATAAAATGTAAATAGTTTATATTATTGAGGGTGTTACTGATAATATTTACAAAAATATAAATCAATAAAAATCCTTTTAAATATTTTATCCCAATCACCTTATGTACATCTTGGTATATGATTTTCCGAATGTATGATTTGATCTGCACTGAGGAGATATATTTTGTTGAAATGGCCAACATGCTTAATACTTCGGTATTTTGTAATTTTACAGAATGGCCAAGTTTATAAAAAATCTTTTAATAAAATCCTCACTTAGACACCAATCCATACGTGCACAGTTTTATCCTCTTGATGATGTATTCCTATGTTATGTGGTGGATAGCTTAGACTAATGGATAGCAAGTAAATATGGGTGAATAATAACGAGGGTCATATCTCCAGTATACAACTTCACAAGTCTTTCTTTTTGATAAAAATGTAAATTGCTAATTTCACTGATATTTGATTATGAAAGTTCTGAAAGATAAAATCATAAAAATGCGCTTTTATATTCTCTGTATTATTTAGGGTTGGACAAAAGAAAAAGTGAAGATACGATTAGAAAATTCTTACTTAGTTAGTGTTATTGAAGATAACACGTTCACAGTTGACTCATCAGTTAGTGATATTGTGTTAGTCAATGGTAAGTTTAGCAGTTACTGGATATAATTCGTTCACTGTTAACTCATCCGTTAGTGATATTGTGTTAGTCAATGGTAAGTTTAGCAGTAACTGAAAATAACACGTTCACGGTTGACTCATCAGTTAGGGATATTGTGTTAGTCAATAGTAAGTTTAGCAGTAACTGGAGATAACACGCTCACAGTTGACTCATCAGTAAGTAATATTGTGTTAGTAAATGGTAAATTTAGCAGTACCTGAAGATAGCATGTTCACAGTTGACTCATCAGTTAGTGATATTGTGTTAGTCAATGGTAAGTTTAGCAGTAACTGAAGATACACTCATCACTTAGTGATATTGTGTTAGTCAGTGGTAAGTTTAGCAGTAACTGAAGATAACATGTTCACTGTTGACTCATCAGTTAGTAATATTGTGTTAGTCAATGATAAGTTTAGCAGTAACTGAAGATACACTCATCAGTTAGTAATATTGTGTTAGTCAATGGTAAGTTTAGCAGTAACTGAAGATAACATGTTCACTGTTGACTCACCAATTAGTGATATTGTGTTAGTCAATGGTACGTTTAGCAGTAATTGAAGATAACACGTTTACTGTTGACTCATCAGTTGGTTATATTGTGTTAGTCAATGGTAAAATTAGCAGAAACTGACAATAACACGTTTACTGTTGACTCGTCAGTTAGTGATATTGTGTTAGTTAATGGTAAGTTTAGCAGTAACTGAAGAAAATACTTTCACTGTTGACTGATCAGTTACTGGTTTTGTGTTAGTCAATGGTAAGTTTATGAGTAAATGAAGAAAAGATGGTCACTGTTGACTCGCCAGTTAGTGATATTGTGTTAGTCAATGGTAAGATAAGCATAAATGAAGATAACGCGTTCACTGTTGACTCATCAATTAGTTATATTGTGTTAGTCAATGGTAAATTATAAGTAAATGAAGATAAGATGTTCACTGTTCACTCGCCAGTTAGTGATATTGTGATAGTCAATGGTAAGTTTATAAGTAACCGAAAGTAAGACGTTCAATGTTGACCCATCGGCTAATGATTTGGGTTAGTCAGTCGTAAGTTTTCCAGTAACTGAAGAAAACACGTTCACTTTTGACTCATCAGTTAGTGATATTGTGTTAATCAATGGTAAGTTTAGCAGTAACTGAAGATAACTCATACTTTGTTAAATCATCTGTTAGTGATATTGTATTAGTCAATGGTAAGTTTACCAGTAACTGAAGATAACACGTTGTCTGTTGCCTCATCACTTAGTGATATTGTGTTAGTTAATGGTAAGTTTACCAGTAAGTGAAGATAACACGTTCACTGTTGAGTCATCAGTTAGGGATATTGTTTTAGTCAAAAGCAAGTTTATTAGTAAATGAAGATAACACGTTCACTGTTGAGTCATCAGTTAGTGATATTGTGTTAGTCAATGGTAAATTTATAAGTAAATAAAGATAACACGTTCACTGTTGACTCATCAGTTAGTAATTAGTCAATGCTAGTCTTGCAGTTACTGAAGATAACACGTTCACTGTTGACTCTTTTGTTAGTGATATTGTGTTAGTCAATGGTAAATTTAATAACAATATCACTGTTGACTTTTTATCAGTTAGTGACATCATTGTGTTAGTCAATGGTAAGTTTAGCAGTAACTAATTAAAATGTTCATTTTTGACTCATCAGTTAGCGATTTTGTGTTGGGCAAAGGCAAGTCTATGAGTAAATGAAAATAACACGTTCACTGTTGAGTCATCAGTTAATGATATTGTGTAAGTCAATGGCAAGTTTAAATTACGAAAAGTAACATATTTTGCAGAAATTTACAAAAGAGTATCTATGCTATATTAAGATTAAGATTGCCAAAATATAATCAAAGTAAATTGAAAATCTGGTTAAAAGGCATCCGAGGGGTAATATGTTATCTTATTCGTCGATTTCACGTAATGCATTTGATTTTAAGTCGAATACATAATAATTGGGTTAGATTTATAATGTTTTTACAATCTGCTAAACAAGCTGCCATCATTATTTCAACCAACATTTATCAACATCAATTAATTATTCTATAGTGAAATGTCGAATTCGTTATTTTTTTCAATTTTTTTTTTCAAAACGAAAGATTATCTCTGTTGTACAAAGCTCTGTCTTTAACTGGTTTTGGTGTGTCGTATAGCTCTTGTTAAAAGCATATATATTATAAAATCTCTATCAGTTTTTATTAACGTTTTTGGTTTTGGCTTCCCAAATATACTCTTGAGACATAATTTGTCCAAATGCCAAATGCAGAAACCAAATTTACTGTAATTTCAGTATAAAGTTATATTTGTTTTAAAATTTGTAACATATATGTCAAGAAAATGGCAATTTTACGAGAGAAAACGGAATGAACAGCACTTTTGGTAACTGTGTCTTTATGATTGAATGAAATTAATCGGCACAATTCCGCCTACAATGGTTAAAATATATAGAGTATAAGTGTATTGATGAATGAAGTGATATTCCTAATATTTATAAGTGCAATTACAATATTAAATATATTTATATTTGAAATTAAAAGAACATTTGCATCGTTTGATATCTAGGTCATGCACAGAACGTCTTTACCAAGGAACAATACGTTGGCCCATGCTATATGCCTTGGACAGTACTTAAGTTGGAATTATTGGTTAGTATACATAATTATTTGTTTGCTTGTTATTGCAAACTCCTATTCACAGTGTTTTACCCCATTGAAATATGATAGGTGCTTTCAACTGTTCAATATTTTACGATTATTTTGAAAAGTTCTATGTTTCTCCTTGCAACATGGTATCTTGTTTCACAATTTATGAAGAGGGCGACATACTATTGTGAAACTTAATTACTTACCTCAGGATCAATGTCATTTCAAAATTTATGCACGGTCATATCATATATCCATATTTGTACACGATCAAAATTTCTGTTGCATAATAAACCATATTTTCATCTTATGAGGCGCCATTTTACTTTTTATTCCTTATTTTTTGATATAGAAAAATATTTTTTGATATTAAAATTTCTAATATCAGAAAATACATTTTCTGATTTCAAGAATTTTGAATTTCAGATATAAAAAAAAATGATATAAAAAAAAATGATTAGTAACTTTCTGATATCAGCAAATGGTCTTAATTTTCTTATATCAAAATTCATTCTTAATATAAAAAAAATCATATTTTTGATATCAGAAAATATATTTAAATGAAAAAAATCAAATTTCTGATATCAGAAAAAAATTTTTGACATCAAAATGAGGAATGAATTGCAAAATCGCGCCCCATAGCACGTTTTCATATAATATTATGATTGTACATTGTCATATTATTTCTATCTACAGCCAGATAAAGGTCCTAAGCCTGTGTTATTAGTTGTTCCATCAGAGGCAGGCCAACCTACACACGCTTCACATAAATCAACACATGATCGCCACGGACATGGTGCCTTCAGTCAGTCCATCAGTCAGCTGTGTCTTAAACATGCATCAGAACACCGACAGTCCGTAGAATCAAAATGGAAGGTAATTTAGGAATATAATATAATCTTATATGGATGTCATCAAACAAAAATGATAACCATGACGGTAGGCAAACGTGAATTAACAATACCGTAAAGGATGACATCACAACAGCCATCCTGCTGGAACAGTCGACGTCATAATATTAATGAACACAAAGACATTACAAATGCAAATACAAAGGCATAATAAATAATATATGCATACCTGTGCATACACAATCAAAGAATATGGAGTAAATGTACACAATACAAGTCTCTACAAATACATGGTAAAACAAAGCAATGGAACAACGCTTTTATTGTTGATTTTCATCTTGAAGTCACCAATTCAAGGGGCCTTTATAAATGCGCTTTGCTCATACCTCAGAGTCTGTTCAAGACGGCTCCTAGCATCGGTGTGAGCGAAATTCATTGCAAGATGTCGAGCAACGCCACATTCATGTGTTTTACCCATGGACGCGGAATCATCAACAAACATTAAATTAACTGGCAAAGTTTTCTTGCAATCACTGTAATCCGTTGCCCGACAAAAAGGCTAATAGCAGACAATTACAGCATATAAACAACCACAGTACACTTATCGAGTCAATAGTGAGAAAACTTGGCATAATAAAATCATGAGACGCGGGCATAATTGGCAGGTGGTTGGAATATCATTTTGAAATTACAAAAAAAATAAATGAAATGCAAAATTTAAAAGTATGATAGTGCATTTATATGCGAAATTCTCTCAAGAGCAAGTACACAATAATTGAAATGTAACAATTTGGCTTGTTGTCTTTTTAATTGTTTTGATTCGATATGCACTGAAGAGTAACTTCGATAGGTAGCTTTCAAAGAATTAAATTTCAACAAATTTATGTTTTTATAGGATTGTTGCATAGTGTTATGCATTTTGGAAGTACCAATGCGCAAAAATTCCTAAATGATCATAGTTGAAAATTTCATTTCAGAAAGTTCAAGCTGCACGAAATCGTGGACTTTTATTATCAAAAGGTCGAGTTGATAACCAATCATTTGTAAAAGAAGGAATAGTAAATGGTGATGTACACCGAGAAGTACTGGAGGAGGAAGGAAACACAGGAAACGAAAGTACAGTTATGTAATGACAATAAAGTAAATATGTGCTATAAACATGTTGTATACCGTATAGCAGGTAATTTGTTCGGTTATAAAATTTCACGAGTTTTTTTCCAAAAAAGGAATTTTATTTTCACGTACTCAAATTTGTGGAAGAGACAAATATTTATAGAGATATGCAGACTTAAAGTTTGGAAGTTTTAATTTTTGCACTTCCATAAACCTCTTGGTGATAGCGAAGTTACGCAGAAACACTCGCAATACGGTATTTCATCTAGTTTTATCAATTGTTTTCACGTCATATATTGTTATAAATGTATTTTTGCTATTTTATGTGTGTCAATGTATATTTTCACTGATCTGTTTTCATATAGTTTTATCTGTGATTATAGAAACACTGTATTCATGATTTGTATAATGTATATATCTCTTTCATTTCGACTGTTTCAATGCATTTTTAAGCAATCACTCCCTCACTGGGTAATCTGTGATTATATGAAAAATGCAATTACTAATTGTTATGTCTTAATGTAGATAGACAGTAATATTCATATCCATGATATTTTGTTGTAAGTCGGCACAACTGAAGAACCAATCCAACTTACCTGAAATCTGTAATAAAAAGTATGGGTCACCATGCTTGCTTTTTCTAGAATTGAGATCGAGGCTTGCTCATTTTTAGCCATTTTTTCACCTAAATTTACAAAGAATGCTCGGGGAAAATATGGAAAAGCAATTTTAAGCTTAATAGAAATGAGCTTTTTATCCATGAGAATTTGATGTACTTTTGTGAACAGATAGTTCATGATGTAATACAAAATGTATATGTCACCATGCTTTTAACGGAGATATTTTACAAAGTTTCCGGATAAAACATTATTTACGGGAAAAGGGAGTTAATTCGCGGCAATCTAAACGAAATATGACGTTTCACATCGGTCATTCAATTATGACGTCACAAAGGAATAGCCGCAAATTACTGTCCCTTCCCGAAAATCAAACCTACCCTGATCCGACTCTTTTATTTTTATAGTGCGGGATTGAATTGCGCAGTGCAACAGTGTCTATCTACCTTAAGGGAGTACGAGTGTCAGAAATTTTGTAATTAGATTTGAAGTCCTGGCCTTTTGTTTTGAAGAGCTTTGCTACTAGATCAACATGAGCAAAACATTTTGAAAATCATTTAAGATTTTTTTAGATATACAACGTCAAAATTTTGGTTAGAGTTTTCCTTCAATTTCAATCACATATTTATATGCCTTAAAATATATAAAAATATAATTGGAAGTTGATAAAATTTATACATTGTTTATTTTTTGCATTTTAAAGTGACCCTTGACCAAGAATATATGATACATGTGCAAAAATGGTTTACCCTGTTGAAATGGATAAAACCATAGGATATCGAATGCCTCTGAACTCTGACACTCATACTCCCTTAAACACAATAGCATGTACCTATGATGAGATACAACAATACATTATCTATATTTTAACATTTATCAAATGTAAAACGTTACTGTGGATTTTTCAGTAGAATGCATTCAATATTTTATTATGTATGTTTGTTTACTTTTCATTTTATTAAGTTTTAGTGATATTCTTTATGAATTTAAAGCTGTATGTTTAATGTTTAAGAAAACATCTGGGAACTAATACAGTTTGAGCAGAGACACAGCCATTTGAGCATTATTTTCATTGTGACATCAGTTATTTTTGAGTCGTATTTGCAACTGTTTTGTCACAAACATCGACACTTCTGGTTAGTCATTTGTCGAAGATTTGTCATATCCAACTGTTAAGGATGGTCACTCCTCAAGTTCAGAATGTCAAGGATTTGAAATCAGTATGCTTATTTATTAGAACATCCATCATACATCATTTTAAGCAAAAAATATTGATAGGTCAGTGTGCCCGTTTTTGAGATTTACTTGCCTGAAATTTTGGCGGGAAACCGAACTCCCCTAGATTTTTCATTTACTTTGCATTAAGGCAATCGACCTTTGAAATACAATGAAGGTATATCAAGAATTTCATCAAATTTTGTCAGATGTTTACTCAAGATGTATACAAACATATTTTGAAAAGAAAATTGGGGGTCAGTGTGCAAAATTTTCTCATGTGTCATGATGGATAAACTATGAGAATTCCGAAAGTCCGAGACAGTTTCAAAATCCTGAGGAGTGACCATCCTTAACCACCATTTACAGAGGAATATGTTTTTCCTATGACTTCAATATAAAAAATGTTTGTCAGAAAATACACTTCTTTAAAGAAGGAAAATGCTTTCCCTCAATATAAGTCATTTTCCATTTTTAAATTAATACTTTTACTTTTTTGTATTGATCATGACTTGAAAATTTTCGAACTTTTGCTAGCGACCATAAGTTTAGTTTATAAATCTGACAACATTTTTTAACGTATCCTATTTATTTTGACACAATCATTCATGCAAAAACTTTGCTTATGTTAAGCCTATGAAAAATTAAGAGCACTTCAATTTCGCTCCAAATTTGTAATCTATTACATGCCAAATACGTAAAACGTAACCTATTTTTTTTTTCTTAAACAATTTTTTTTTTCAATATCCTACCCCCCAAAAAAATCAACTTGAGCAGCAAACCTCTCTAAGGCACATTTGACTAGTATAAAATCGATACCAAGGTTATTAACTCTCACAAATTAGGAGGGACCCGGATGGCCAATTGGTTAAGGTAGCTAGTTTACTTGTACAATCACTTCAGTCTATTACATTGTATCTCTGTGTTACGAGTTCACGTCCCGCATTGTATATCACAAAAAGGGTGCACTCCACCTGCAACCGTACATTAGAATGAATGTCAGATACAAGTACCTGCCCAGGGTTGGTGATTCTCTCCGGGTACTCTGGCTTCCTCCACCACTAAAACTGACCGTCATGATAAAGCAGAAATACTGCTAAAAGTGGCGTTAAATTCCACACAAACAAACAAAAATTAGCAAATTAAAGCACATCAAAGATGAAAAAGGTGCTTCTTAAATAACTTTATCAATTTCAATTTTTTCCTGTGAACTGTGCAAGATAAATTCTTTGAAATTAAATACTTACCCCTATCTGCTAAAGTGAATTGCCCAATACAATGTCAAAAAATGAATCCACCTTATTGCATTTTTGTGGTGGTATTGAATACCTCCTATTACCACTTTAGAATATTTTTGCTTTGAATATTATTTTGTTTGTTTTATTATATTTATGTGTTATATATAAAGAATCCATAATTTATATTTTTAGTTTATTGGTTTTTATATGTTATGAGTTGTAATATTTACAATTTTCAAAGGCTATGAACACCAAATGATTAATTATCCTCTGCATAGTAGTAGCACAATTATCAATTTTTGTAAGATCATCACATGTTTCATGCATCGAATACACATTAGAAATATATATGTTTTTTTCAGAGCATTGCCAATTTTGCCTTTGTATATATTTTTATATTATATTAATCAATTTTATTCACCAGCATCATGGTGCGACTGTAATAAATTATAGTGTTTGTTAACTTTTTCCTTATTATTAAGGTGAGATATCACATCAAAGGCGCAGAAGGCATCTTAAGAAATGTTAAAATCGAAGGTTTATGGTTGATTGTTTAACTAGAGTTTAACGTTTAGTGAGCAATATTTCAGCTATATCAAAGAAAAGAACAAATTAATTCATTCAAACATTTTAATTTAAAGTAGAAGAAGGAAGAAATAAAAGTAGAAGGGAAAAATGGGCGACGAGTTTTGATAGCCACTGAAAAATCTTGAACATCACAAGTCTTAAATGTCATGTTCTATTTGGAAACCCTTTTTTATCGTAAGTTCTCGATGTAACGTTACCAGTCTTCAGACCCTGTAATTCAAGGTAAAATTGCTTAATAAAATGGGCATTCAACAAGTGTGAACACGTTTGTATTCTGATCAACTAGCATACTGAATTACGTTCTTTTGTGTCACCTACCTTACGACTATGATGGCTCTGTCTTCACACAATAGATTAACACTTACACAGGCCTACTGTCGTCTGTGTCTTCTGTAGTCTGGAGAGTAGGGCGAATCTGGCCGGAAGACTCTTCACATCTCATCCGTCTGGATAAGATTACTACACTAGCTGGTACGACGAGTAATATGCTAACCATTACGGATCATACTGACATCACCACAGTTCAATCTCCTGTTAAACAAAACGGCCGGAGAGGTTTCCTTATGTTCCCAGTTAGGTTCGTGGATTTAATTCACTTACGGACATCGTGGACTACGAAACAAGCCGTTCATTTAGATTTGGATTATTTATTGTAAATATTACAATAGTTCCTACTATTTCCTTTTGGTGGTAGGCGGGTTTATTTCCAAAATATTATGATAAGCGTTGTCTACGAATATATATTCTGCTGAAGTGAAATATCCAGGTAAATCCTGCAATTTGATTGGTTACCTTGACAGGGGATATGAGACCGTATTCCCGTGGTAGCAAAATCACAATTTTTAAACACTTTTAATAAAAATTTATAGCACTTCTAGCAGAATATAAAAGTTATTCGGGCTTCGCAGGGGATACGGGTTCATATTCCCTGTCTGTGCCCTATATCCTCTTTACCTGACGGCTCATGGGATATAACACGCAGACCGGGAATATGAACCCGTATCCCCTGTGAAGATTCCCGAATAACAAATAATGTATAGATTTAAGCAGAAATAAACTGACTGACTTCGTCTGCTATATTATTATTAATCAGGGAAACTCCAGGCTTGCTGGAAATTCCAGTTTATTCTAAAGGGGAAGACCCGGCTAGCTTAAGAAGTGACACGACGGCAATGAGGTACACCGTAAAGAAAGAAACCGGCCAATTAAGAAAAGTGGAATGCGTTGTACTGGGGAAAGAGGGAACAAACCATCTATCACTTCACTATCAGTAAAGACTATGACTGTAATGTTGAAAAGGCTTTCCCAATATGTTCTGCGTTTGGGTATGTGTGCTGTTAGATTTTTCAATACGGAACTTTCAAGTTGACCGATACGATTCTATTTTTATATTAAAAGTACTTTGATGTAGGGTAAACCCCATAATGAGTGAATGCATTAACCCGACAGGAATGCAGTATGGTACCAGTTTTCGTCATAAAGCACAAAAATCTCCTCTCTTGGAAAACCGTTTTTCCGTTGCTGGTGTCTCCCTCTGAATATGCTTGGGATTTTTGTTTTACTTTTATTTTTAATGGTTCAATATAGTGAAATGGTTTACAGATTTAATATTGTTCTGATAGAAATATTTTCGAAAATATTAAACAGGTCATGCCAAAATTAATGATCCTGAAAAATTAAAATTCCATCTTAATTTAAAGAAGATATTATTTAGAACTTCATTTTGGCGCACGAAATCACAATGCTAAGACGTTATTGGGTGGTGATGTACGGCGTAATGAAGTAATCGTTAACATTTGCACATTAAAATTGGGTAATTTAAGTAAATATTCACAAAATATGGCAATCACATAAACAAGAAAGGGATCTGATAATTCAATAATTCTTTTTTTCTACTTTTAGAACATTCTAATGAATAACATGTTGTTAGCAAATCCCCTTGGTGGTACAACGATCCCACCAAGATTTTTCCCTGTGTATTAGTCACTTAACCACACCAAGGAATATTGACTTGAAATATTACCTGCATCCATTTAAGATCAGTATATGGATAGATTGGATATTATGTAGTGCAAGGACCCCAAGACAGCAGCACGTTTGGCACTAGATTCAAGCTGTCTAGATTTCCCTGCACCACAAGAGTCGCATGAGATATCGCTAATATCAGAGTAAATCATACTGTTGTAAGCATACTATTTATCTGGCCTAGAAAGTATAATTTGTCTTACTCGGTGAATGAAAGAATCATTCAAAATGGTAATATCTGAACATAGATTTAATTGATCATTAAATTCCTTACAAAATAATCCGAAAACATCAATTCTTTTTAATTTCATTGATGATACGTAATAACTTTTATATATTACCAACACAACTTCTGTAAGAAAAAAGTTTAACCCGTCAAATTTTCTATAATCCATTTTGTAACCAAAGACCAAAGAGTTCATGTTGTCAAATCTTACATTTATTTAACAGATTCAATAATCTTTGATAAATTTACATTGTCCACAAATAATTACCCATAAATACCCCTGAATTCACCTTATAGCCAAATAATCATTTATAAATACTCCTTAATTCACCTTGTAGCCAAATAATCACGAATAAATACCCCTTAATTCCCCTTGTATCCACATAATCACCAAATTCACCTTGTATCCAAATAATCACCAATAAAAACTCCTTAATTCCCCTTGTATCCACATAATCACCAAAAATTACTCCTTAATTCACCTTGTAGCCAAATAATCACCAATAATTACTCCTTAATTCACCTTGCAGCCAAATAATGACCAATAATTACTCCTTAATTCACCTTGCAGCCAAATAATCACCAATAATTACTCCTTAATTCACCTCGCAGCCAAATATTGACCTATAAAACCTCCTTAATTCATCTTGTAGCCAAATAATGACCAATAAAACCTCCTAAAATCAGGTCATCAAGAAACCCATGAGAAGGCTCAATACGGGACGTTTGAGTCGTGTTCACTATGGAAAAAACTTTGTGTATCATACGAAAAAAAATCAATACATCAGTACCTTAAGAGGGAATCAGTATTTAATTTGCACTGTTGAGCTAAGGGTGATTTATATTGAATATATTTTAAGTGCTCCAGGATAATTGTTTTTCATCAACTAAAATTTAGTTCAATAATTGTCACGTAGGACAAATTATAAGTACACTTCAATTTCATAAATAGTTTGTTTCTAGGTGGTATATATTTATTTCAAGAGGTCAGGAATCCACTTATTCTTCTTACTAGTATTTGATGAGATTGTTTCCGCCTTCAGTTACACCAGAGTTCCTATCTCGAAAGTCCCGTACAACTCTCATGGCAATTCATGCGCAAAACATAAAATATCGACATTGCAGAAAATATGTGTTCCGCAGATAGTTTTCAACATCCTATGACTCTCCAGTGCAGATAAAAGTCAAACATTTGAAAGTTTAACATCAAATTTAACTTAGAGAAATAATATTTCTATATGCATGTCAACAATTCAAGAAAGGTTTTCAGGCTAGTGCGAAAGCAGTTGAATAATAAGGCGCTGAAAATATTCGGGAATTTTACAATGATAAATATGCAATGAAGGGACATTGAGTAAATGCACACGAGACAAAGACTCTACATATACAATAACTTACATGGTAAAGCAAAGCAACGGAACAACGCTTTTATTTTTATTCTTTATCTTAGAGTTATCATATGTCATTCAGCAATGGGCTTTGCTCCTACCACAAAGTAAGCTCAAGGCGTCCCTTAGCATCGGTTTAAGGTAAGAGGATACCAAATGACGTTACGTCAAGAGTTATCGATCCTAATGTTACGGGTTTTCAACGAACATATATATAGCGCACGTTGTTCCAATGCTGTTTTTTTTAACCATCGGCTGTCATACGATAGAGATTTTGATAATAAAATCAAAGCATTCAAAATTAGATGTTTTTCTTGTGTAAGATTTTTACTTGGCGTAACGTAAAAATCATTTAGATGTCATGTCGGAATAGGGGAAAGGTATGCCATTTTTACAGAGACGAAATACAAATGTTTAACTACTGTAGGATTGAAAAACTTTCTGCACCACATTTTGAATCTAATTTAACTGTAAAATTATCCCTTACGAAAAGAAATAGATAATGATGACACGAAACTTACAGAACGGACGAAAAAGTAAATCAAATGTTCATTCGTTTCAACGGTTTTTGATGTAGAAACAACAGGGATTTGGTAAATACCATTTATAATTTTTCTGTGGGACTTCTTTACTATATCCATTTTAGAGTTAAATTTCCATGTTTTTTGGAATTTTTTTTTATACCAATAACGGCAATGGAGATTTGGTTCAATTGGGTACCATGTTGTTGTAAGATCCTGTAACATACATTTTTTGTAACAATTGTACATTTTTTACTCTCCTAATACGGGACTTTCGAGATAGGAACTTTCGTGTAATTGGAGGCGGAAACGATCTCCTCAAATACCAGTGAGAAGTATAATCGGAATCCAGTCATATTGGATATAAATATATACCACCTAAAAACAAACTATTTATTAAATTGAAGTGTACTTATAATTTGTCCTGCATGACAATTATTTAACTAAATTTTAATTAACGAAAAACAATTAATCCGAAGCGCTACAAATCGATTAAATATAAATCACCCTTGGCTCAACAGTTTTTATTAATTAGTGATTCCATCTCAAGGTATTGATGTATTGATTTTTTTCGTATAATACACAAAAATGTTGTCGGAGTGAACACGACTCAAAATTCCCGTATAGGACGGATATATAAAAGGTGGATAAAAAATACAAGACCAAATGTGCTTATAAAATCAGTACTCTAATGACAAAGACAAAGGCGAATTAAAATGCTCCAAAAAATCCAGGAAAAGAAAATATTATGTCCATCTTTTGAGTGTTTAGCAAGATAGGTAATATTACTGAAACCCCATCGTTTATCCGAATGAATTCTGTTAATATTGAAACAACGGCAGTAGAATACCGAAGGAACAAAGTAGGGAAATCCATAAAAATCGAAGTCCAAAGACATGGCCAAAACGAGAACACAGAAAAC